>PVJO010008758.1:0-73374 GCA_004026905.1 Hystrix cristata | reverse complement strand
TTGGCAAAATGATGGTAAACTGAGTCTTGAATATATGGGTTCTATTTGTTTTATTTTTGTGATTCTTTTATGAATTTTTATGTATTTGAAAATTTCCCTAGTGTTCTTCTAAAGGTAAAATTAACTGTGAAATTATAACCAGATTGAAATGAATGACTTTTTAAAATGCCTATATATTAAAATTTATGGAAGTTGCCAAAAAAAACCCCTATTTATTTGAATAAGCAAAATAATTTAAATAATCACAAAAAATTATTAGTTTAATATTCTATTGAAGATCATAATTAGCTTATCTTTAGAAACAGTTGTTATCATAGTAGATGTTTTTCGTCTCTGTGAATATAATTTCCACCATGTTGAGACAATTCTAATGTTAATGCTTAAAAGCCATAGAATATTTGCTCTCATCCTTTCAGAGTTACTGATTTTTTCTTTTAAAAACCCTTTTGGTTTATTACTGTTTTAGAATACTGTTTACTAATTTTAGGAGCTACTCGGGAACTGAATAAAAAAAGGGTTTTCCTTGTTAATTGTTGTTACATGTTGAGTTAATGTCTTCGTGTTTTTGAAAGTAGGAGAATGTTTCTTTCTTGGAAATGACTTCAAGCCTGGTTAGTCTAGATGTAAAATTTATTGTGTGTATTTTCCACTGGATTATAGGCAGGTCAAGAGGTGATCTGTTCTAAAATCATTGGAATTAGAAGTAGTTCTATCCAGAAATAAGTGTTAATGATTATTTCTGGCAAAGGTTGAGTAAAACACAGCATTTGGGTACCTGAATATGTGGAACTGAATCTTACAAAGGAGGAGAAAAAAAATATAGGCAAAAAGAAGGTTAAAAAACTTTGTTGTCAGGGAGGAAGGGGTGAAGGGAGGGGAGGGCAATGGGGAAAAAAAGAAGCAACAAGATATATCATGTACAGGTACAAATCCCCAATGATGAATGTTATCACTATGTACATCTAAAATATACCATTAAAATAAAATTTTAAAAAAACCCTCTGCTGTCAGAAATCAAATGTAGATTTCAGTTAAAATAAATTTCTACAATAAAAACCTTTCTTTAGAAAGTTACAAAACAAATGGCATTTTCTTTTTTTTTTAATGGCATTTTCTCAAATTCCTAGAATTTGGATATTTCAGTCTAATGAAGCTATGTTGAAGCTTCTGATGAAAACTTTGTATGGCTAAGCTCACACTCACTCTTCATGTAAGCATAGGAAAGGGCTTCTGTTTCCCAGTTTCGTTTGTTTCTTAAACCGTATTCCAGTGAATTGAACATTACATTTCACTAGTTCAGCTGTGCAATGGTTTCTTATATTTTAACGGTGCCTCCTTCATCCACCAACCAGTACAGATGGAAACCTTTGATAGGAGGTGAGCCCTGTAATGTTTTTCACTGAGGTAAATGCATGACAAAACCTTTTGATGGAACAAAAGAGAAACCGATGAACAAAAACACAATTGCTGTTTGAGCTTTTCCTGCAGATGGCACTGGTGCTCTTAGATAAAGAACATGTCTGTTCTCAGCAGCTTGTAGTTCATCATGCACACTGGAAAGGCTTGTATGTGCTAGGAAACTAAGTAGATGTCTTGGGATAAGTAATCACTTATGTGTGCATGATTGAGCCCCAGTATGATTTGGCTAGTCCTTTTAGAGGTCTGCTTTTCAATTAATGCATTCACACGGACAATAAAATCTGATGGAGTAGGGCTAGGGATTTAGCTCAGTGGTTAGAGTGCTTGCCTAGCAAGCACAAGGCCCTGAGTTTGATCCCCGGCACTGGGGAAAAAATAAAATAAAATAAAATAAAACAAAGGAGTATTCTTTTTGACTAGGGATAGGAGTATGACCAAAATCACATCGAAAACTAAAGCCCCAGGACACTTTTCTAGTTGTACATGCTTGAAAAATCCAGCCTAGTAATGACTCTCTACTGTGGTCCACTATGTCTTTAACTCTGTAAACCCCTCCCAAATAGACTTTTTTAGATTGGGAGTGCCTTAAAGGTGGGGACCACTTTCTACCCACTTTTGTACTCCTAGTGCAAAATAGTTTAATAAATACTTGCCGAATTTAATTTCTTCATTTTCCAAAATAACACTCTTATTTGTATGTTTAAGTTTTTAATGGCAATTGGGGATTATTCCAAATTACATAATTTCCACTCAGAACACTGAATTAGAGGTCAAGTTGATTTTAAAACTAATGTAAAAGTAATATAATACTTTACTGGTGAAACCACTCACTTATATGAGTCCCCTTTGCTCATTTGACTTGTATGTGTCTAGGCATCAATGTATGAATTATGGATCACTAACAAGTGTTAAATTTCTGAGGGGGAAATGTTTTAATTTCTGAATCTACAACATAGGCTTGCCAGAGCTGTGCTCAGCAGAGAGCTAGCTGACTGTCAATAAGCTTTATTAAATAAGTAGACTTAAGTACAAGATAAGGGTAGAATATCTTCTAGAAAAATTTATTTTCTATCTTTGTGTCTTAGTAACTTCTCTATGAATTGGCTTCATCCACTGACGTCTTCTCTGCAATGGTAATTCAAAATTAAGCAGGCTATATTTGATTAATAATTTGGGCTCAAAAAGGAAAACACACAAAAAATTTTTGAACAGGAGGAAATTCTTAGGACTGGCCTTTTCAGAGGATTAACCACACTATGTGGGTAACAAAACCTGCGGCAACTGTTTTTCTAAGTAAAGTTCAATAATAAATGATAGTCACTTTTGTTTTCATTTAAATGAATACAGACTTATTGCCTCTGATCTTTAAATGATCGGTTCTCTCCTCTCTTTGATTTAGATCACTTTATAATTGCAACGCTTTCTTCCATGGTTTGGTATACTTCTCAACTCAGCCCAAGATATTACCCCCTAGCTTCTTTGTTTTTTTCTTTTTTAGCTCTAGTGTTTCTCACCACCTGGAGTGTAAACATTGTTGGCATGTATTAATGGCTTTCATACTGCATGTTGACAGTTCCACTACTCAGGAGTGGAAATGTGGTCAAAAAGACAGATATGACTGTCCATCGTTTCCAGAGAATGTTGCTGTGATAAGGGACACTCCCCAGGGCCTTTTCTGTTTTAGCTCCCAAGGTTACTTTGGTGTCTACATCTTACTGCCCAAACATATACTATTAAATTCCTGAAGGATCTGTTGACATCACACCCTAGGGTTTTCCTTCTGGGAGTTTTGCTTTGTGTGTATACAAGGAAACAGTAGTGTTGACATTATCTTATTTAGATTATTTTATCCAGAGGCCAACCTACTATGTAATTTAATCTTAAACAATAAATACAAATGGAAACAGTGTGCTGGCTTCCAAGCTTCTAAAACATACTCTTTAATGCCGTGTTATGGGAAAAATAAACCCTTGTCCTGCCCCCTGTTTCATTGTGCTTTTGGAAGGCTGCGATTCAGAATAGAAGTCAGTTACACTGTATTTTAAACACTTCTGCAATTTAAGAAATTCAGTGTGGCTAGAATATGATAGTCTATAAAATTCAATTTGTAATGTCGTGTGAATGTATATAATATATATGTAAAATTACTGCTTTTTTAAGGGTTAGAAGTAAGAATATTGGACTAAATTGATAAATTGAGTAAAAATAAAATAGCAAAAAAGCAGCATATATTTAAACAAGAAAAAGAAAATATGTTTGCAAACCATGGCAAGAATGGTTATAAGTTAACAAAATGTTGAATATTTAGTAAAGAATGTTAATAAACATGTTTAACATTGTTTAAATTAGACACTATACAGTCAAGCTAAACAGTACACTGGAAAATGTCTACAGTTTTTAAAATTTATTCTTCAACTGATTCATTCTTTTGGAAAACATGTATTGAACACGCAGGATGTGCCATAAGGTTTTTTAGGGAATCTAGTAATGAACAAAACAGATAAAACTGGGCATCACAGTGCTTAGAGTGGACTAGTGTTCACTATATATGAAGAACTCCTCCAAATTAAGAACCCAATAGGAAAACAACCATGTAATTCAAATAAGCAAAAGTGAAAATAACCGGTGAACATTGCACCTCATTTAAAACTTTAGTAATAACCAGAAGACGTAACTATAACAATGAGATAGCAAAATATTTCCCAAAAAAAAGAAATCCAGAAAAAAATAAGAAGATCAACAAGTCCAGCATTGGTAATAGTATAGGACAGTTCAGGCTCTGAGGTGAGCATGTAAATTGGCCCAGTTCTTTGGGGAGATGACCTGATGGAATTTCCTAATTTTTAATTCTCCTGTTAGATTTATATCTGCTATGGATTAAATATGTGCCCCCAAAATTCATGTAATAAAACCCTAAACCCCATGACATTTGGAGATGGTACCTTTGGGAAGTAATTAAGTTTGAATTAGGTCGCAAGTGCAGGAACTTCATGATACTCTTTATGCCTGAGTGAAAATAGATTTGTCTTTACATACAGGAACTGAGGCCGCAGCAGAAGGCAGCCGTTTGGAAACAGAAAGCCTTCACCAGGAACCTGGCCAGGCTGCTCTCTGATCTGGAACCTGCAGCCTCTGGAACTGTGTGAAGGTAATTTTCTATTGTCTAAACTACCAAGTTTGTGGTGTTTTGTTATGGCAGCCTAAGCTCATATGACCTCTTAGTCCATTTCTTGCTGCTATAACAGAGTACTTGAGCCTGGGTTGTTTATAATGAACGGAAATATATTGGCTCACATTTTGGAGGATGGGACACTCCAGGTCAGGGTGCTAGAATTTGGCGAGGGCCTTTTATTATGCCGTCATGGTGCAGAAGGTGGAAGCAGAAGAGAATGAGACAGCAAACCCACTCTCTCATGCCCTTCGTGTAATGGCATTAGTCCATGAAGGATGGAAGAGCCCGTATGACCTAAACACCTGTTCTTTGGTCCAATTTCTTAACATTGTCACATTGGGGATTAAATTTCCAACACAGGAATTCTGGGGGACATATTGAAGCCTAGGAAAAATATTGCTTTTTTATGGCATTTTTTCCAATGGCAAAAATGAAGGTAGTCCAATATCTATTAGGAGGTGGATGGTTAATAAAATATGACACATCTATGCTTGAATATTATAGCCTAACTCTATTACTGACATGAAAAGATCGAGAAAATGGATAAACAAAAGTGCTAAAACAATATTGAAATGTGATTTATATATATTAGATAAACATATATATATATAAAACAAGGCTATATATTTTTATGTATATGCATGCCTTGATTTATACTTTTTACATGTATATTTATCAGTGCATATAAAAAGGTATTTTAATAGTGATTGCCCCACTAAAAAGAGAAGGGGGCCTGAAATCCAGGGGAACTTTACCATCACCTAATTTATTTAAAATTCTATGCAAGAATAAATTCACTTAATAATGTATAATTAAATTCATTATAAATAAAAACAGTTGCAGTAAATAAAGAGACATCTGTAGACAGAAAAGAAATAGGATGGAAAATTGAGGAAAAAATGGAAAGCTGAGGTGGAACTGTTTATTAATTTTTTGTTGGGGGCGGTGCTGGGGATTGAACTCGGGGTCTCGTGCTTGCTAGGCAAGGGCTCTACCACTGAGCTAAATCTCCAGCCCCTTATTAATGGTTTTTAAAGTTGGACTACATTCTACAGATCAACTTTTAAGCAGAAGTATCCCATTTTTGGACCTGTATTTTGTGAAGTTTTATCTGTTGTATAGATGGATTGGGGAGAATAGAGTCAAGGATTTGTGTGTGTGTGTGTGCACGCGTGTGTGTGTGAGACAATATCAGGAAAAATGTTTTATTGTGTTATATTTTCTAAAACCAACTTACAAATATATTTCTGGTGGGTCAGGTAGTAACAATAACTTCAAATAGACTTATTTATACATGTAATGTCTTCTTAAATTTATATGTAGTATAGATGGAAGCTAGCAAGCTTTCCCATCTAGGTTACTGCAATCTCTTGTATATGCTTAAGGAAATTTCAAGATCTCAAGATTATTATTTAAGAGTCAGCAATAATTTTTAATCTGGTCTTTGAGAACACCTGTTCTGTTTGTCAATTCACTTGACTTTAGACTCTTAAGAAACCATAACCTTCTACCAGGCTAAAAAGATGGATGATACCTACTTCAACTTCTATCTCAAAGTGTATTTCTAACTTCTTTAAGTGAAGAAAATGGATATTGGGAAAATCATCAGTCACCGCTGCCCTTCCCTCTGCTGGTGACAGAGATGATGTCAATCAAGCTAAGTGTCTGCCCTGTCAGCAGACTGCAAGAGATTTTTGACACAGGACCAAATTTCATCATATAGCTTTCCCTCCAGAATACTTTCTAATTTCAACCCTGGACTCATTGTTTTTAAGAAGGAAGGTCGATGTTCCTATTTCAGGTAAACAGTCTACCGTCCCCTATGCTGTTTTTCATCATCAAGGATATTTAAGACTGTCCATTTCATAATTTTAACACAAAATCATGTTTCCAAATTGCATTCTTATCTCCAAGAGCATACATTTAAAAGGGGAAAAGAAAATCTGTCTTCTGCATGTCACTGCACACATCTAGGTTTCCAAAAGCAAAATTAAAATGGGAATGATAAATGAAAGTTGTGTTCCTATGCTCTTTTCTCACATCCTCTTAATTTTCCTTCTCCCATTCATTGAAGGTTTCTGACTCCTAACAACGCCAGCTGCTGATTTTCACACTATATTTGAGTGGACAGACATTTGTATAGTTCCTACTAAGTGCAAGTGCCAGAATGAAAGAGCAGCCCTGTCTTAACTGTGGATAGGAATGAATATTAAAAAGAAGTGGAAAGGCTGATGATGTAACTGAGTGGTAGAGTGCTTACCTAGCATGTATGAAGCCTGGATTTAATCCCCAGCACGGCAAGAAAAAAAGTGGAAAATAGTAAACTGAATTTCTTAAGCACAGGATTATTTTATTCAAGAAATATTGAACACTAGATACTAGAGGCACGAAAGTGCTTTAGATACTAACTGTGCCTTTCAGGGCCTCAAGTTATTAGGGGAGTGGATAGGAGAAGACCTATTATAAGTGTCCTTGTAACACAGTGTCATGTTATAATGGAAATACTTACAGAATTCTGAGTGTGTTCAAAGTACGCTGAACTCATGGGCAGAGAGGTCTAGGAAGGTTTCCTAAAGGAGGGGCTGTTCAGATACAACGACGAAGTGAAGTGAAAAGTGGGAAGTAAAAGGCCATTCCGGCTGTGTACGTGTTGCCTGCCTAGAGGTAGAGGAGGAATGCATATATTATTTGGCAAAAGGTAAATTGCTCGGAGTGAGTAGAAGGGAATTTGGAAAAGAACTGAAGGTGGGCAAGGGCTGGATGTGACATTGCAGTGTTCAGTCACTGTTCTCTTTATTTGGTATGTTTTTTTCACATTTGTTCTGCACAAAAATTCTTAATCAATTACTATTACTTCAATTTTGCACAAAAGTAATCCAAATCCAAGTAAGATAGAAACAAAACCAATCCCTGGAACCCCTCTCCCAAAAAGAAAAAAATAAAAGAAAAACCAAACATTTCCCAAATTTACATAGGTAGAAAATGGCAGAGGAGATACCTGAATTTCAATTGAATAGACTCAAAGACCTGTGTTCTTATTTATGGAAGAGCAGATATTCGGGGCAGGTACATCTATGAAGAGCGTACAATAGGAATTGAATCCAAAAAAGCATATGAAACAATTAGACAGAAGTAATTCATGTTAAAGGATAGTTTTTAGGACTTCTTTTGCTAGTGGCATACAGTCCTCAATATTAGTCAGGAATTTGGCTCAAGCTAATAATTGGTCAGAAAATTGTATTGTTCTATGGTAATGGATATCATCATCTAATAGAATTGAACTAAAATATAGTTTAATTTACGGAAGAACCCTGAAAAGGACTAAGAGCTAATGCAGAGGGCTGCATGATTTTGATACATCCTCGGCTGATCAGTGTTTAAAAGAACACAGAGACCAGCTCTAAAACATCTGCAAAAGCATTGCTTTGATGATTATTTAGGGTTGATATCAACACAGGATCCAAATACACACCTAAAATGATGCACTGACCGTCTTTGCCAAGAATTTCAGACCTGGTTGAAATTTAAAATCTGTATAAATTTGAAGCAAGTATTAGCACCCGTTGGAGGGTGGAGGTCAGCACACTGCCTTATGTGTCCTCACCTTATCTGAAACAAAAGACACAGTGTACCCTGTTGTTCTACAGGAAATAAAGTATAGGTCCAAAGGGGACTCTGGTCAGGTTCTGTGTTGTCTTTGAATTATGTGTGCAGAAACTTGATTGATACTAAAGCAAAGCAGTCTGTTATTTGGTAAATGATGGCATTTGCTTCCTTTCCTCTCTGTTTCATAAATGAACAGACTAGTAATATGCCAGACAATGCACGATGCATGAATGTCTTCATATCATTCTCTATTGCAAAATGTATGTGTATTAAAAAAATCATAGTGTGTAAATTACCTTAAAAAGAGACTAATGTTCAAAATATAAAAGTGGAGAAATAATTTTTCTCTGAATTTCATATTTAATATTATAATTGTAGGTTGAGTGGACTATTTCAAGCCACAGCTTTTATTTTGAATTCTGATTCTTTCACTTACTGATCTACACATCATACCTGACACTGCTGAGCCTCAGTTTTCTCAACTGGAAAATAAGACTGTGACTCTCTTCCCATCCAGGATTGGTGTGAAGATTCAATATGATACATACAAACTACATGCAGGTGCCAGGTTCATGGGCACTTCCCACTACCTTACCTATGAAAGCCCATATATAAATTATTTAATTTTAATGTCTGGTTACTGCCAAAGGACACAATTCTACTGAAAAATATATTTGTTTGTCCAAAAATAAATTAAAAGTGATTATAGCTCTTAGATTTTATCTGAATCATTGACTTTATTTGAATATTCAGATGTCTTATATTAATTTAGTAATTTATTAAAAAATTAAAGTTTTGATGTTGCTTCCCTCATTTAAGCAGTTGCTACTTATCAGAAGTGATTTGAAAGTAGATAACAGCAGGGCAGATTAAGATTGTTCATGAACAGACTGTTACCTGGTGCATGATTTATGAAAATGCTCTCTTTCTTTCCCAAGTCTAGTATTAGATTCATGCTTAAGAGAAGACAGCTTGGTTCTAATTGCCAATATGTAGGATAAAGCACAATTTCAACGTCTTCCTTATGACAGAGATAGTTTTGAAATCCAACCGAAAAGACTTCAACAATATTCAGGATAACTGCCATGAACTAAAGCAAGAGTCTTCAAAAAAATTATTTTCTCTTTTCCTTGCAGCTGACTTTGAGATCTGTAATTTATGGGCTGCCATGGAAACAAGCCACATGTGTGAGTTCCATAGCAAAAGTGGTAGGCTATGAATGGCGAATATTCAAGGTGGCACTAGTCTTGTCTGTGCTGGAATAGTTCAGTACTAAAACATTCAGAGCTCATAGTAGTCATAGACAGAGCAAAGAATGTGCTGTTTCAGTGAACAAAATGACAATTGTCTAATACATCTACTGACTTCCATCTGCCTGCTTAGATATAAATAGCAATTCTCCAGTGTAGGTACAACAAAGTACATATTTGCATTTTCATCAGGGCACACTATTTTTCTTGCAAAGATAATGAATATACTATTATTAAGAACCTTGATTTAATATTTTAGTGCTAATTAGCTTGATTCCAGCCAAAGACATATTTGGTGCTTTAAAGCAATCTTGACACATAACTTTCCTCATACGGTGTTTTAGAAGCCAATATTTGTGAAACCACCAAGAATGGAGTAACTGTAGACTGATAATATTGGTTGATAGTGTAGTTGTCAGTGGAGCTGCCAGCAGAAAACCTCACAATAAAGAGACGTTAAGAACTGGTTTATATTGATTTACGGTGGTTCTCATTGTTCTGTGGGGTGTTTCATATAGTTTACAGAGGTGAATTATTAATTTTTTTATTTATTGAAGATAGGGTCTCACAAAGTTGCTAAATTGCCCAGACTGGGTTCAAACTTGGGATCCTCCTGCCTCCATCTCCCAGAGTACTATTAAAAGTATATGCCAACCCTCATGGGTTTAAGTTTTATTTTTTTTTTTATTTTTTTTTTTTTTGGTGGTGCCGGGGATCGAACTCAGGCCCTTGTGCTTGCAAGGCAAGCACTCTAATCACTGAGCTAAATCCCCAGCCCCCTAAGTTTTATTTTTAAATGAATTTTTCTGGTCTTTATCTTTTTTTTCCCATTTGACTACACTTTTCACTGGTGAAAATAGATACAAATAGTAGAATAGATCAAACAGATATGGAAATTGCCAAAATGGTGGGCATTTACATGTGATTATAACACGTGATTATAACACGTGATTTCAGAAGTCAAGACAGAAGAGAAGTCATAAAATTCCATGTATTCATTGATCAGTATTTTCATCTTGGATTTCTTTTTTTTTTTTTTGAGACAGGGTCTGGCTACGTAATTCAGGCTGACCTTGAACTCACAGTGATCCTCATGCCTCAGCCCCTGGAGTGCTGGAATTACAGGTGCATATTGCTGTGCCCCGCCTCACCTTGTCTTGGTACAGCTTTCTCTTGAATTCCCCTGACATGACTAGCAAAATAGATTTACTTTAATAACTAAAAGCTTCTAGTTACAGAATGAGAATAATTTTTCTGTTATTTTTACTAGCTTAAAAATAAAATTTTAATTATCATAAACTTATTAATAATATATATGATTGAAATTCATATTCCAGTTCTGTTATCATAACTCTGGTCTTTAATCTACCATATCTTTGCAAATTTATGAATCTAGATAAATATTTTCTTTTTGACTCTGATGCCTTACCTTTTATACATACTTCCCACGAGGACAACTCCTTTTAATTTATCACCCACCACTGTGCATATGGCATGAATGTGTGTATCAATATGTTATCATTCTCCAAATCTTACATACAAACAAAACTATTTCTTTCTTGTTTCTAACTGCCTTCATCACAAAAAAATCCAGAGATTTCATTTGAAACCTATAGAATTTGCCTCAAATAGGTTTCACAGACAAGTGCTAAGATGGAAAAGGCAGAATCACTAACCCTGATGAACACATCCGAAGCCCCCAATACTAACATGCAAAGAAGCTCCATTCCCTAGCTCTGCCACCACTTGGTATGTACCGAGAAGTGCCACAATGAACAATTGACAAGGCTTTTGTCAGATTTAGGTTGTTATATTGCAGTGCATGAAGCCAAAGAGCAACTGCCTAGAATCCCAGCAGAGCAAGACAGAAAAATAAGCTATAAAACAAAAATTGAGAATGGAAAGAGAGAAAAAGCTGAGAATTCAAGAGAAAAAGATACAGTGAAGCCAGGTGGAACTTTTGAAAAGGAAAAGAAACACTACAAAGGGAGAAAAAAAGAAAAAGAAAAATGAACAGATTGCAAGCAGAGTTATTCTAGAACTGAACATATCTGAAGTGTCAGGCAACACGTCTCTAAAAATGTACTTGGAATGCAGCCATTATTTTTCAACAGTAGACAGTTCTAAAGTGTTATGAAAGACATGTGAGATTTGTTATCAATTTTCTTCTTGGCATTCGGTCTCTGTGGACACAATCAGGTTAAGGAAGAAGTACTAAGAGGTAGGTTTTTTTTTTTTTTAAGAAGGGAAGGAAGACATAATTTATTATCATTATTTATTGATTATTTGAAAAAAGCATTTTAGGAATATTGTTCTTTTAATTGTTTAGGCATTTGTGCTGTAAATTATTGGCAGTTTTAATGGCATTAAATCATTGTTGCCAAACTAATGTGAAATCAAAGCGCTTGCATACTATACATTTCAATATTCTGTCACCACTGGAAAATGTTGTCTAATAAAATGTTTTGAAAAATATGTCAGGTCAATTTTTCTTTAGGAATTGTAAAATTTATTTATGGTGGTGATAATATAATCTCATCATGTTTAAATTGCTAAAACATTCCTCTAAGCACAAGATACCTAAACCTTTGAGAACTTTAATGGTTCTAAAACCACTGTTGAACAGTGCCAGTGAGCTTTTGAACTTCTTAGTTTTTTTGTTTGTTTGTTTTGTTTTGTCTTACAGAAAAATCTTTTAAGTATGGCACCAGTGGTTTCTCTTAACACACATTCTATTTGCTTTAGATATGAGGACAGGAAGAATGTAAATTCTTTCCAAGAAGTTGTTTTGTAAAAAGAGATTGATTCTTGACAAACCTGTTAAGAATTTATTGTCACTTACAATCACAGCACGCTTGAACTTTATTTGCTATCTGATGACTGGACAAAGATATAAGTACATTTTCGAGTGCTTCGCAAACAATCAGAAGAAATTAGAGTTTGGAGATGAGATAAAGATAAATAAGATGAAAATAGAAGATGGCATCGCTGAGTTTGTTTCTATGACTTTTACATTTCTTTGGATCTGGCATAAACCTACCAAAGCAATAACAGTCTTACACTAATAAGTATGTATTGTGTGCTGCATAATGTTTTTAGCAAGGTTGTAAGTAAAATGAGGCCCAAGAGTCATCCAATTTATCAGATTTTTGTATTTTTTCCTTTATGGATGGATCTAGAAAAACATACATTAGCTAATACTAGCTATCCTCAAACCATTTCCTTCCTAGTCTGTTCCAAGTTTCAAAAATGGAAATATATATCATAAAAACATCATAAATATCAATTACCGTTAACTGTAAAATGATGAGAGATACTGGGAAAGGAGTAAGTTTCAAACTAATACTTTAAGTTACATGATAGTCCTTCCTTTAAATAATATGATTCTTCTAAATGTGATGAAATTTACTTAAAATGGCAGTTATCTCTCAAACATTATTAGGAAAGCTAAAAATGAGCTCATCAGTTTATGAATCAAAATAAAATACATGAAATTTTAGTATATGTAACTAGTTACATACGAAAACTTTATAAAATTTGTAATAAGTTTAGATACTTATCACACTTATCCTTAGAAAAATTATAGACACACACACACACACAATCAAGATTTAGTACTAAATTGTCTTGCCAAACTTTAAATGTGGATTCTATTTTATTGATTTCCTTTCTTCCCTCATTCAAGCATACAAAATATTGCCTTAAAGGCAATGTGTATTAAAATATTTATCCCAAATTATCATTGTTTCTTTGCCAAAAGTGTTTAAAGAGTTAAAAATGTTTTTCTTTTTAAAAAAGAAGGACTGGGTGTCGTGGCATACACCTGTAATCCCAGCACTCTGGGAAGCTATGGCAGGAAGATTGCAAGTTCAAGCCAAGCCTGGGCAATTTAGCATGACCCTGTTTTAAATAAATAAGTAAGTCAATAAATAAGACAGACAGACAGACAGACAGAAAGAGAGAGAGATTTAAAAATTTCTCTACTTACGAATTTAATCAACTTTATTGTTTAGAGAGCTAAGCAGGAATAAAAGCAAACTTCTACATAAGGAAGATTCTGTCAGTATTACATTTTTACTTAATGCCCATTTAAAGAATAAATATATGGGTTTGACTATATCCTAAGTAATAATAATCAGCGTTCTTGCTTTCCATTTTATACCATATCCCATTTTATTCTCTGTTGAAAGGCCATGCATAGCCTAAGCTTTGTGCAAAATGATTAATTACATAATTTAGAATGTACTTGAAATATTTTAAAGTTTATTTCAAAAGTACTATAAAATATGAATCAATATGCCTCATTGTTATGGTTTAGATCTAAAATATCTCCCCAAAGTCTTGTGTTTGTAGTTGGGGGTCTTGTTGGATAGTATGAGTAACTGGGTGTGTGACTTGGAAAGGTGTATTCTTGTCCCTAGTTCCTCCCTTATATCTTTGCTTCCTAGCAGCCATGTGGTGAACAGCTTTCCTCTACCATGCTATTCTGCCATGCTGCTTCTGCCTTCTGCCATGTTGCTTCTGTGAACCCAATTAAACCACTGTGAACCAAAATAATCCTCTCCTCATTTAGTGTTTTGTTTTGTTTTGTTTTGGTGTTGGGGATCGAACTCAGAGCTTTGTGTTTGCAAGGCCCTGACAAGCACTCAAGACAGCCCAATATTCAGCCTATGGAATGGGTATGGCTGGATGCTTTTAGCCAGATCTACAGTGAGAATCAGGACCAAATGGCAGAACTGAATGAGATGTTTGCAATTTTCCCAGAAGGAAATGCCTGCAAAGTTGGACCACAGACCGCATGATTATTTAAAAGATTAGCATTAAAAAGAAGCCAAGTACTTTGCTCAGGACAATAGGAGAGATGGCTTCAAGGCATCTCAGGAAATAGCAAGACCTTACACATTGCAGGCTCGAGGACACAACACTAAAAGGCTTTCATGTGAGAAGAGATACTCTGGAATGCTTGCTTGAAATTGGCCTTCTAAGAAATTGGTTCTTTAGAACTCATTTCATTCTCCTCAGCCATCCAGGCATTTAGAGTCCATTGCAGTCATAGTCTCAGAGGCCCTAGCGACTGCGTGAGCTGGCAGTAGACCTTGGCATCATCCACATGGTGCTGGTTTTACTGGCATGCAGAATGCAAGAGTTATGGTCACAGAGGCTTCCTCACAGATGTCAGAGGAAGGCCTGGAAGGCTGGGTCATATTCCACTGTGTAAAACTGAGAGCGAAGCTGAAAGCACAGTGGAAACCCTGGGATATTGGACATGCCAAATGTGGAAAGTCTGCTGAGGAAAACTGCAGGCGGCAAGTGAAAGTAGCTCAAGAAAGAGGCCAGGTGGACTGTAACCAGCCAGGCCACAGGAGTGGGCTGAACGGGCTTTTTTGAGTTTACATTTCACCACAATCTGCCCTGGGTACTGGATATGGAGCTATAGGACTTAATGTTTGGCCTGCTGAGTTTTCAGTTTTGCTCTGGTCCAATTCTTTCCTACCCCTTATTTCTCCCTTTTGAAATGGGAATATTTACTTTGTGCCATTGTATGTTGGAAGTATTTACCTTTCTTTTTTGACTTTTACAGGGGCTCACAGCCAGGCATTTGCCTTCAGTTTCACTGGAGGTTTTGGACTTGGATTTTGCAGCAGTACTAGAACTGTTAAGACTTTGGTGACTTTTAGAGATGTATTGAATAGATTTTGCATAATGAGCTAGATGTGAATCTTTTGGGGGACAAAGAGAGAATTATGGTTTAGATCTAAATATCTCCCCCCCCCCCACGCCAAATTCTCATGTTCATAGGTGGGGCCTGTTCTGAACGGGTGGGTTGCTGGAGGCACAACTTTGAAGGGAGTATACTCACCCCTGGATCCTCCATGCTCTCTCTATTTCCTGGCCACTATGCAGTGAACAGCTTTCATCTCTTGTGTCATTCTGCCATGCTGTTTCTGCCTTGGGCCCAGCTGACCATGGAGTGAACTCAGTGAAACTGTGAGCAAAACTAACCACTTGTCTTTTAAATCGTGGGTGTCAGGTATTTTGTTCCAATGACAAGAAAGTGACTAAGACACTCATAAACTCTGACACAGAATCCTCAGCAAAACATTAGTAAATCAAACTCAAAAATATATAAAAAGAATTATGTATTATGATAAAGTAGAATTTATTCCAGATGTACTGGACTCATTCATTGCTTGAAAATTAATCATGTAAAGCAACATACCAGTTTTAGTATATGTGCTGCCAAAGTGAGCACAAGTAAAGCAACATATCAATTGACACAGCAAAATTACTTGACAAAATCCAACACTTGTTCAACAAACTGAGAAAAGCAAAAAGTTCTCAATTTCATAAAAATCATCTACAAAAGATCTGCATATAATATCATATTTATCAGTGAGAGATTGTGTGCTTCTCCCAGAAGATAATAAACAAGGAAGCCATGGATGTCTTTTCTCACTACTCCTAATCAACATCTTACTAGAAGTCCTAGGTAGTGCAAGAAGACAAGAAAAAAAAAAGATACACAAATTGGAAAGAAGAAATCATCTTCATTTGCAAATGCCTGTGTAGAAAAAAATATAAATAAAAACAAAACCAAAAACATATAAGCAGAAGACACCAAATATCTCCTGGAGCTAATGAGCAAGTAGAGGCATACAGCAGTATACACAGTCACTGTTTTTACTTTGAACAAACATTTGTTTCTTGGAGCAATTAATGTGAGGAAAGTGGAAGACTGTTTTACTTTCAGTTATTCTTTCTCTGATGCTTTTCCTTTTTCAAAAATGTGGATTTGAGTTATATTTTAGATCCCTCCATTATAATTTGTTTGAAAAATTATTTTTCCCTTGAATAGGTTAAGGTGTTTTTTCCTCTGACTTTTGGCATGCTTTGTAATTGTTTGAAATCTAGATATGATATGTAATAGGAATTGAAGTGTGAGATTTTTTGTTATTGTTGTATATGTATTTTTAAATCTTAATTTGAGTAGCATTTGGACTGTGTTCAGTGCTTACTCTACCTTTAGGTGTCAGAGGCTTTAAATTCTTCTACTGTCCTTATTTTTGTCTTTATATTTCTTTGAACTCTTTCTTAGAGTACGAGCTTTGCAGGCCTTCAGTTCTATTCCCCTGTTGTTACACTGCTGATGTGGTAGAAAGAAATTAGAGAGGGGATGTGTTCTATAGTCTTATAATTAAATCTTAGCCTGTTAGTGGGCCTGGTTCCTGGAGTGACCATCACAAACATTTTTTATATTTATTTTCCTCACCGCTTAGGAGGCTGCATTTGGGTATTCCCCTCATGCTTATGTGAGAAAGACTAGTAATGACTTGTCTCCAAAGAGTAGGCCTTTTTTACAGTGCATTTCAAAATTATTACTTTCTATATTCACCTACCAAAGACATAAGTTGATTTTTCTTGGTTTTTCTCTGTGAGAATCTGGTGGCATCCTTGAAGGTACAACCCATAATACTCTGGGACAAAAGCTTAATATACAAAAGCTTGCTATTTTCTTATATACCAGCAATGAATGATTGGAATTTAAAATTTAAAAACACCATTTAGAATACCACCAAAAATGTACTTGGTTATATATCTAAGGAAATATGTAAGGATGTATGTGCAGAAAATTATAAAACATCGGTGAGAGAAAATTCAACTAAATGTAGAGATATTTGAAGTTCATGGATTGGAAGGAAGACGATATTCAAATGCCAATTCTCCCCAAGGTGATCTATAGATTCAAAGTTAGTACATGTGTGTTTTCTTTCTTTGTCAGTCTAGAGAGCCTAGAAACAATGACTTCCCAATAACAATAAGCACATCTACTTCCCAGATCTTGGTTTCTAATACCATTTGCTGATGAAAAAACCCAGGAATTCTTGCAGAAAGGATTGATGTTAGTGCTGGGGGGGAACATACACAGGATGCCTGCCATTTGTGGAAGGAAATGTTGAATATTCTCTGCCCCCCTCAAAAAAACAACCCCACAGTGATGGGATATGGCAAAAGAGAGAGGAGCCAAATGAAAGAGCTTTGTTTGTTGATCAAAGTTAATCAGTTTGAACAATAAAATAATTTGGATTAAATAAATATTGGTGAGTTTACACTGACTGACTACATTTCTTATTCTCCAAACTCATAACCTCATTTTAGTCATGAGAAAATTACCAAGTAACCATTGAAAGACACTTCATAAAAGACCCGGCCAGTGCTCCTCAGCCATCACAGTCACCAAAAACAAGGGAAGTCTGAAAAACTGTCAGAGCCGAGAGCAGCCTAAGGAGACATAACTAAATGTAGAGTGCGGTCCTGGAACATAGTCAAGACTAAGGAAGTCTGAATGAAGTGTGGACTCTAGTTAATAGGAACATATTAATACTGGTTCACTGTGACAAATATAAGATGTCAATAAGTGATAATTGGATTGAGAGTGTATAGGAATCATTTTTACTATCTTCTCAACTTTATATAATGTGAAACTATTCTAAAAACAATGAACATTAAAAAAAATACTGTAAAGAGTGCATTTATTTGATTTTTATCTACCCTTGACACTAGAATGTGAAAAACCACCTAGACATTTACTGAAGTAGTAGACAGTATATCTGCATTTATTTTTACTGCCCAGCAGCTGAACTCTTTATAATACCTAAACGGATTCTTTAACTAAAATCTTTCTGCAGAAAGTAGAAGTCGCTTAGAATGTCTAAATCTGTAGCCCCAAATTAGAAACGAGCGCTTTTTACTACATTTAACCAAAGTATAATTTTATGTAATAGTCTGTACTGATACTGATTTATTCAATTTATCAGGGAACTGATAAAGTTTTTAGGCAGATGTGACCAAGGTAAGTGTCTCTGTTTCCCAATCTTGAGTTTCTCTTCCTGTGGTTTTCAATTTCTGTTATCATCTTCAGAGAGTTCTTTGAGTTTCTAGGAGAAGAACAATCTATTTTGAAGAATTGAGATGTGTTTTGTACGTGTATCAACTCCCCACGATAAGTGTAATCATTATGTACTGCAAACATGTACTGATAAAAAAAAAACAAAACAACAAACTAACCCAGTAGCAAACATTTATATAGCATTCTGCAAGGGCCCAGGATTGTTTAAAGTGTTTTACGGGAGGTGTTAGCTCATTTAATACAACAAATGATTGGATGGCTTCTGTTATTAATATATGGATATAACAAGTGAGGGAAATAGTCTCATGCTGTATAAAGAGTGGAGTAGGAGTTGTGAAATTTACTACATTATTAGTAGTTAGTCATGAGATGGCATTAGAATCCATATTGTTAAAGTACTACATTTTCAGTTTAGATAAAGTGCTCTATGCATGGATTAAAAAAAACCAAATTATTAATTACACTCAACTTGTCCTGAGGAACTGCAGCCTAACTTAGTATGTCAACAGACTGAGAGCCTAACTTAAAAGTAATTTCGGCTAATCACAGCAGCGAGTGTTGGCTTGTCACAGATTGCCACACGATCAGAACATGTTCCCAGAAGGTGATCGCTGGGCTACAACCAACTGAGCTGTTTCTCTACTTTATGACCATTTTCTCTTCATAAATATTGCCTGTCCATGTTCTAAGCAGAGCTCTCTGAACCTGTCTGGTTCTGGCTGCCCCATTAGCCAATTGATCTTTACTCAATTAAGCATGGTTAAATTTAACTCATCTGAAGCTTTTATTGTAACTCAGTTATGTTCAAAATGAAGTTTTATTTCCTCCAAAATTCTCAAACAAATGCCGCTGTCTGCTTCACAGGAATGGCAGCCTGGATCTGCTTCTTTATAATCCAACCTCGGCCTTTGGTATTCCTCATTCTGCCCTCTGAGTTTTCTACCCCAGTTGCCAGGAAAGAAAGGAGTTTGATCTCACAGGAAGATGTTCCTGCAATTGGAGCAATATCTCCTTGATTGAGATCGGAGAGGAAGACTGACTCTTTGACTCACTCCCACCCAGGCCAACCGATATCAATGGCGTTTACTCGTGATCCTGATAGAGTTTTCGAATTTAAAACTTTTGACCTACCTAATGAAAAGTATTTGAAAACAAAATTCTAAGATATCAAATGCTAATAAGTACCATCAAATACCTAATAGTGGTTTTCTTTGCTTGATTTCAGATCTCCCCAGGAAGGAGACTGGCAATTCAGTAGGTGGCACTTTTCCTGCTGAGCTGGAACTAAAGCAGAACTCCAGGCATTCAGCCTGCTCCAGGGACAGGTATCTTTCCACTGAGAAATGGAACAAAGGAGGTATTTATTTATGGTATTAAAATTTTTTTTTTGAAGTACTCAGGTGTGTTGGTTAAAATCCAGTTTGGATAATTGCCGCCTTCTCACAGAAATTCTACCTACAATTGTAACTGCCAACTCCAGTTTCACCAACAGTTGGAATTCTAAATAGTCTCTTTGACAACACTGTTTAGTTCCACTTTGCCATGACTGGCCAGTTGCTTCCTTCCTCCTTACAGCTGCCTGGGACAAAGTGGCACAGAAAATTATTTTCAGGTATAATTAAGTTATTTTAAATGAATGGTGTTATATTAAAGTGATATAGCATTTAGTAAAATACAATCCTAATATGTGGATTCACAGCTTTTGGAATTCTTTGGTGGATAATTTTAGGATTTTTCACTTGTAATATCCTGTCAAGCTAGGACTTGGTGGCCTACATTCTTTGACATTTTAAAGAAGCCATGTTTTATGATTCTTTTAAATATGTGTTCCACTTGCCTGATGAAAGCATATTTATGCTGTTGATATTCATCCCATATAGTATGACATAATGTAGTCGAAAGTTGCAGCACTTTACATGGAAAATAAAGCACTTCAGCAACACATATATCAAATCCCTTTCTTGAACTAATAAATATTTGAAATGAAGTTTGTTTCTGTTCTCAAAGAGCTTATGATTTAGAGAATTCCCCTTAATATTCAGAAGAGGTTCAGTTCTATTTTAAAGGGAAGGTAGTTTTTGTAACTAATTTCATTACTGTTCGTTAATTTTCTCAATTCTTTCATCATTTTACACCATTATTTTCATCTCCAAATCTCAGAGAAGCACATTCTTAGTTTCTTATTCTTTTTTCCTAGCTGGCTGTCCTTTATTACGATTCTATGTCTTCCCCTTCCTATTCTTGAAGCAAGCTCTATCAAATGAGTATAATGAATTTAAAGTTTTTATTAATGCCTATAAATTACATAATAATCACTATTTCGGTATTTTAAGCTAAATTTCTTTGAAATACTGAGAACTTGGGAAAATACAAAGTTCTCAATAAATACTTATTGTGCACTCTTTGAAAGACAGACATAAATACTTATTTACAGAAATAAATACTTATGGTGCACTCTTTGAAAGACAGACATTTTAAAATGTAAGTACAATTGTTATTGTCATTTTACCAAGTCAAAGCTGAAGTCAAAGTTCAAGGCCTCACAGCACATCTAGGATAAAGCTTGGTGTATACATCTACCCTTCTTCTTCCTCATTCTGAATTTATTTTATTAATACCATTTTCAGTCATCAGCAGCAGAAGTAACAGATCCTTCTCATTAGTCTGATCACTCTCAAAATATGAATCAATATTATTGCTAATTTCAATGCCTCCTTGTATTCTAATTGTAGCAATTTTAAATCTATTCTACCATTCATTATTTTGTAAAGTAAGGGAGGAGAACAAATGCTAAAGAAAACTAGAGCCTGACAGTCAACGTATAAAAACAGTTTTTATTTAGCAACTATTGGGGTAGTGGGAAGGGACTTCAACACTGAACTAGGCCAAATTCTAACTATAACGGGAAAAAGCAGGGATTTATAGCCAAGGAACAGGGTAGTGGGGTTGGTAGAAGAAAACATGTTAAGCTGAGCTAATTCTTGTTAAACTGATCTAACGTGATTCTTGCTAATGGAAGGCCAGCTAATCAGTTATCACCTGGAGGGTGAGAGGGACTGAGGCATTTGTTAGGTATTGAGAATGATGAGCTTTTGAGGGTTGGAGATGATTGATGAATTGACTTAGCAAGACTTATTCTCGCTACAAATGGGCAATGTAAAGATGGAAGCCCAAAGATTGGGACCTAGTTGAGAAGAGGATTCAGATGAGCTGGACAAAGTTGGGTCAAAGGGAGACTCTTTGTTATAAGCATGCAGTAAGAAAAATTGTTACTTATCTGGATGATGTAACTCAGATAGTATTACCAGATTTTCCAACCTCAAAGCGAGTGCAACAGTCAAGAACACAGAATCTAGCTGGGTATGGTGACACATGCCTGTAATCACAGACTTTGGGAGGCTGAGGTGTGGTGGCACATGCCTGTAATCACAGCAGTTTGGGAGGCTAATGCAGGAGGATTGCAAGTTGGACCTTACATCACAATACAAAACTTGAAAAAGGCTGGAGGTGTAGCTCAGTATGAAGGCCCAGAGTTAAATCCCCAGTACTGTGAACAAAACAAAACAAAACAGAATGCAGAAACTAAAACTTACATAAAATCTCTATTTGAAAAATTGTTGAGACTTTTAACTAAAATTATCTTAGATCAGAAATGGCATAATCACCTATTTGTCTGATAAGATGAATGCTCAAACATCTATGAGGGCAGTTGAAAACTTTGGAACTGATAAGGACTTTCTCTTTGATCAAATTTCAATCAGGCTTCTTTGAACCCTCCTCTTGCTAGGCTCTGACTGTGGCACACTGAGCCCAATTTTAGGAAGAGTCTTGGTAAGCCAACTTATCTAGACTCCTCCCGCAACTAATATTTTCTCCTACCCACCTTTGATATTTATTCACTTTCTTCTCAGTGATTTTCTACCCCAAACTCCCTCCCCTTGCCAATTAGTTAAAAATGCCCAACTGTTCGCTTCACTTCTTTCTTCTATTATAATAGAAGTCTTCTTGATTAAAGTGTTCTTTGCCTGTTCTTTGACAGTCAAAGGCTAAGCTTCCCTTAAATATCTGCCTTTAAACATGCCACAATATAAAGTACCTACCTTAATGGACAGTTTTGGATTAGTAGACTTATATAAGTGAAAATATATACTATATACACTTATTAAGAAACATTCATTCTTAATTGGCTATTTAAAGAATAGCCAATTAAAGAATGACTCAGGAGTGGTCAATTTTAATCAGGAAAAAGGATTGGAAAACAATGATAAGATGTTTATCTGATAAGAGTAGGAATTCATCTGATGAGAGCAGGTGTCTTAAGACCACGCTGGGGACCCCAGGCAATTTTGCTTTGGAGTGAGTGATAGCTCACATGAGAGGTAAAAATTGTTAAAGGGAAAAGAAAATGGAAGACAATAAAATGGCAAAGATAGAAGCATATGGAAGAGATGGCAGAGATGTAACTGTAGGGAAACGCAAAAGCACAAGATGGCAGAATTTTGGTTCAGGCCGTGAGGGGAAGGGGATCTGGGAGGCAGCATGGGAGCGTCTCCTGATACCCCAGTGTAAATAACTTCTGTAGCGAGGTTGATGCTGGCTGGTGCAAATGACTTACATAACCAAGGTTGTTATTGGCACATGGCAATGAGTATGTATTTTGGTATAGGTGTAGACTGCCACTGGGTTGGCGAGACACTAAGTGGGGTGAGGTGGGGGGACTAAGTGGGCAAGGACTGCTGTGAAAAATGGGCTGGCTAGGGGCCCAAGGACCGCTGTGAGTGCACAGTGACTGGGGGCCACCAGAGCGGCTAAACAGATGGACCATAGCTAAGCAACTGAATACAAGATGTTTAACCCAGTCTGTGGCTCTGAATCGCTTCTTCAGGCTGCCTGAATCTTAAGTGAACCTCTGCAGTCTGAACTGGTGACAGTAGTTGAAGTGGATTCTGTCAGCTCCTCAGCTTTGTGTACTCTCATTATAAAATAAACTCTAGCAATGTTGCATCTGGATGTGCACACGGCTGCTCCACTGGAATGAAGGGCCAGCTGGGATCATAAACTCAGCACCAGTAATGAATCAGAGGAACTAAGTTTAAAAGGGAAGTAACTTTATTTGTAAGAAGGAAAAACAAAAGAAGACAGAAAGCTGAGCCCTGTGTGAGATGAGTGTGGGGGCCCCCGGGAAGATGGATGCCCCAGGGCCTTTGTCCCTAGCTTCCATCAGGTGATAAAGACCCTCCTCCCAGGTTTACCTGGAACTTGCCACAACCTGATTGGCTCTCTGGCCTGTCTGTTGATGAGTCCTAGGCTGCAGGACCCTAAACTGGGTGCCATTGCCTACGTGCACATTTCTGGGTGGGCTTTGTTTGACTTTTTCCCACCCATTTGCCTTTGTCAGGACCTGATCTCTGGGCTTTATAGATTGGTTAAGAGGAGGCTTACAGACAAGGTCACTTGGAGTTAGTGATTAAGTGTGAGGACGTGTATTTGTCTACTGAAGCAATATAGTGGCCCTCGAGTGGGAATACACATATATGTATAAGTGCATAGATGTGAATATATGTTTTCATATAGTTTTCCTTTAAATTAGTAGTCCCCTTCCCCTTTTGATTCCTTCGTACTTCATTGGCAATAAAGAGGGGCTACTATCTTGGTTTTGTGCGCCTGGCTTCTCTGTGCTCTGCCTGTCTGCCTCTCCTCTCGTCTTGTTAATTGCTTCCTCCAGTAAAGTTTTAATTCTTTCTGGTCAGCATTAGCCAGAAAGCCTACAGAGGCCCTAATTATGTTCTTTCCCTGCCTACAGACCCCTTCCCCCTACAGCAAATACTTCAGAAAGCACTGGAAAGAATGGTGTTACAAAGTGAGAAATTTTATCATAACATGTTGAGTTTTACAAATCCAGGAAAACTTCAGTTCTTGATTCTGACCCAGAAATCTTCACTGAGTATAGTGCTTGTCTCTTCTTGCATCTGTGAAGGTAGGTGGTAGCAAATTGTAATGTCAAATACTCAAACCTTTTATTAAAAATGGGCAAACAAGCAAAAGGTTTTTAAACAATCTATTTTTAAAAATTAAACACACACAGCTCGTATTTTGTATTGTAAGGGAGAAAAATTAAATTTCCCTCTAACTTTCTGAAGTGCCCTCCTGTAACAAATGACAGCTTTACCAAAGAAAAATAAACAAGTTTATTAACATATGTGCCTCATGAAGATACTCAGAGAAATAAATCTCAGACAGATGGCTTTGAAATCAGCCTTAAATACCGTAATCCACTGAGGCAAAGAAAGAAGGGTGTGAGTGAAGTAATCTGACCGCCGCTGTCCTCTCCCTTTCTTAAGGGCCTGCATTCTGTTTCTTTGAAGATATACTTTAAATTTCTGCCTAATTTCCTGTGCCTCAACTGACACTCCTAATCATTCTTTTATTATGATTTAAATCAGCAAACCTGCCAACCTATTTTGTGGGTAGAGTGCATTAAATTCTTGACTTCAGCTTCCAGAACTTCCCCTGGGCCTGTCCAGTGATACTTTTCTTGGTGAGCCAACTGCAGAAGGTAAAAGGGGCATCAGGACTGTTAATTCAATAAGTAGGCCAAAGGCTTTTCAGGTTTTCCTTCCCACTTCACCCCACCTCTTCCCCTCTAAAGGCTTATTACTTTTTTATCCCTTTTATTCTCTTTTGTGCAAAACTTCTGCAGTCTTAGGTTTTTTTTTTTTTTTCCTTTCCAGCAGTTAGAGGCCCCCAAGTTCCTAGAAAAAAAATGAGTGCCTAGATATAAAAGCATCAAAGGTGAGAGGTGCTGGGTCTTTCTAAACAGAAATGGGAAGAGGTGTCAAGAGAACACTCTGTGATGCGTAGTGGCCTCAGTAGGAACTCCCTCAGGTCAACACACCACATTTGTGGGTGGAATGGAAATAAAACTTGCCTCCCAGGGAGACACATGTTAGGATACATCCAGTGTCTGAAGCAAAATTTCTCAAATAACTGGCATGGGAAGCCTAGTCCTGGGTCACTGTGGACAGGACCTGCCTTTGGGGTGACACCCAGAGAAACAATTTCCTTAAATGACACACATTTTTGAGATAAAAGGAGATCCTCTAAGCTTTTTCTTTAATTCTCTCTCTTTCTTTCCCCTAAAACCCCCCCAAGCCCCTTCTTGTTCCTTTCCTCCCACTCGGAGGCTTTCATCTGTCAGAAAACACAAATCCTTTAACTTTTCAGATGTGAGTAGGGAGAGGCGGGGAGCTGGATAGTGGAGGACCAGTGGAGGGGAATTCAGGAAGTTTTCTCATGGCTTTAGGGATAGTTATGTTTCTGCTTGGGTGGGGAAGAGGGAGCCCTCCTAATGTGCCCTACAACATGGGATGGGGGTGGGGAATGTGCAGTCTCTGCGTTTTCTGGGTGTAGGAGAGGCTGATGGGCCTACAGAAAGGGCTCCATTTCAGCCCTTTGCGGTTGTCTTCCATGACCTGCCTGGATACTAGGGCCGAGGCAGGAGACTTGGGCATGGCAAAACTGGCTGGAGAAGTAGGTGTGATCTGTTAATCACAAAATGCCAAGACACATGCGTAGAACAGTTCACAAAGCCTTACACGTGGACTTCTTGCGAGAACTTGATCAGGTTTTCTATAGGATGGCCTAGACATGATGTTGGCCCGAGGAGTGGGTGATACAAAGACAGCAGACATCGAGCTCTTTGCCACTTTGCCACCTTCTACTGCTGCTTCTTTCACAGCAGTCAACGCTCGTGCTATACAGTGTACTTTTCCCCCTACTTTTACTTGATCAAACTCACTCTGCAGAGCCTGCTGCTTTTTCTACCTTTAATAAGTGTAAAACCTTGCTGCCATTTGTGCTTGTCTTGAACAATTCCTTGTTCAAGGACAGAAAGCACCTAGAAACCATCCCTAGAGGGAGACTCCAGCACCCCCGAACCTGGTAACAACATATCTCTGCAAAGCCAGTTAGCAGCCGGTGAGGCCCTTTTGGGTGCATTTTTGTTTTGTTTGCTTTTGTCTCTCTCTAAAATCTGTGACCAGGGAGGTGTTTTTTCCCCCTCTTTCTCCCATAGGAAATTTCCTATCCACTTCTTATCCCTTCTCTCCCAGGATGGGCTTTCATCTTTCAGAGGGCTCAAATTCTTTTTGGTTATCAGAAAGAAGCAGGAAGCTAGAGAGTGGTAAAAGTTAATGGAAATTGGGGAACTCAGGAAGCTTTCTCAAGGTGCTAACAGCCTCCTCGTGTGTCCCGCCATATGGGGTGGGGGGAGGCAGAGCGCACGGCCTCTGTGTTTTTCCCCGCCAGTAACCAAAGATCTGCCTCATGTTTATCTCTTTTACTTGTTTCCTGTTTTCTCCACTCGTGGGTACAAGTCAGTAAAGAGCAGCCAGAGAGCCTGTTATTAGTTCAGTTGCATTCAGGTTCATTCAGGTTCCATGTGAGCGAACTAGAGTTTAGTATGCCTTTTTGCCCTCACGTTTCTGTTCTCTGTGATACTTTACTCAACTTTTTACTCTTTTTTGAAAAAATAGCTATTGGTAACTTGATCTTTTGCCTGAGTAACTGCCTATACCAGTTTTACTTCTTTTCGTGCTTAAAGTCTCATCTGTGCTTTTTCCCTAGATGGCCTTTTACTTCTGGGTATCATTAGTGAGTTGCTTTCTCAGGGCCTCGTTTCACCCCAGGCTACCTTTTTGCCACATTTGTCAGCCATTTTGGTTAATCATGTGAGTAGTTAGCAGGGTTTGGCATTTTGGTTCATCCTGTGGGTCAGCCACATGGGTTCAGCCATGTTTGTTGGCCATTTTAGTTGGTCACATGAGTAGGTCACATGGTTCTGCCCTGCTCATTTGCCACTTTCTTTTTCCAGCTGGTCTCATGGTCATCAGAAAATCTCACCATTATGAATAGGGGATAAGCCCCTGATTTTGGGGAACATATGTGCTCCACCCTCTTCTCTTTTGAACTGAGAAACTCTGATAATTTAGAGACATATGGCTAATAGCCTGAGCAGAAAGATGAAATGGCCAGTGAAGCTCAATCAAGTGGCTGTGAGTATGCACAAGTAGACCCATCCTAGTTCTTAAAATTTTTTAAAATTTCTTTTATTATTATCAGGGTAAATGTAAGAGGTAATGTTTCTCAAGTGGCTCCACTCTGATCTTACAGGAGTTTCTAAAGGAGCTCCTAGGAGGCTCCATACTTCCTTCTAAGGAGTGAGCTACAAAGTATGGAGTGTTCTAGAGGAAAATAAACAAATAAGGCGCCAGTGCTGCACGCTTCACCAGAGATGTCTGGTAGTACAATCGAGTCTCATGGAGGACACTCCAGGGACTCAGTGGGTTTGATGCCCTATGAAGGATCCCAGACCTAGTTTTCTCTTTCTCTCTTTAGGCCCCTTACAGATAGCTAGTTAGAGACCCAGGGGCTCCACCTTTGTCTTTACTATTGCAATACTGTGTGCATCTAGGAAATAGGGAATGGCAAGAGATGGGTACAGAGCGGCAGTCTAAATTATTCAGTTAGATATTATTTTCCCTTTCTTTCTTTCTTTCTTTCTTTCTTTCTTTCTTTCTTTTTCTTTCTTTCTTTCTCTCTCTCTCTTTCTTTCTTTTGCGAAAGGCAAGGAAAATGGTGTGAAATCCCTTATAGTCAGACTTTAATGGCTGTTTATCTTTGTAAAAGTCCAAGAATCACTATCCTTAAAGAGGCCTCCAAAGGGAAAAAAATTGATAGTTTTGATGATCCTGTCCTTTGATACCTGTCTCTCAGGGGGATATAGGTCTCTCCCACCTATTTCCACCTATCTAAGTTACTTTTCTCTCTTTGTTGAGACAAAAATACCTGACGCCCAAAGTTAAAGGAAGAAAGGTTTATTTAGCTTACAGTTTGTAGAGGTTTCAGTCCGTAATAGGCTAGATCCAAGGCAGGGTGGCAGGGCAGACAAGCAGAAGGCAGCAAGGCAAGCAGTTAGTCTTTGCAGCTTCTTTCTGTCCTTATATCTTATCCAGCCTGCCAGGATTTAGTGGTGCCAAACCAGTCAGTGAATTGATTTAGTGCCCTTAATGCCAGTATCACACACTCTAGATTCAGCCATCTCTGAAAAAGTCCCAGCTATGACCGCACAAGGCTTTGGGGGAAGATCTAGACCCAAAAACCGTAACACCATCCGAGGCTAGCATCTCAGAGAGACCCACTATTTTTCAAGGCCCTAGTAGGTTTACAGAGGGAACCTCAGGACTTTATGACTCAATTGCTGGACACAGCCTTTTCTGTATTTAACGATTGGGATTAATAGATGAGGATAAAAGGAGAAGGACTGAGAAAAAAGCCAGGCCAAAATCATGGCTGTTGCAATTGGCAGTGCTTTAAGCACACCCAAGTCATCCAAGAGAAAACCCAGGACCAGTCAGGGCCTGCAAGAAAAGTGGATAATGGGCACGTAACCATACCGAGCCACCTCCCAGCCGATGTGTCTGAGTCATGGCACAGGAAAAATGACTGTCCCTGCTCCCAGAGAGAGGCTGGGCCAGCCAAAATCCTCACCCCTCAGCTGATAAAGAGGACTAAAGAGGCTCAGAGCAACTCCTCATGCCCTATTCATGGACATCCTCATCTCCTGTGAGAAATCCCACGTGACCTCAGATTCATGGGACGAGGGAGAAAGCTGCTCTGGTGAGCCTCTGGGAGACCTGAGGTTCCTCTTCACAAATCAAGACTCTGGTACTGTTCAGGGTACAGATAAGTGACGGGCACCTGTATCGAGGCACCTGTTTTTAATTAGATCCATAATGTGGGTAATCTTGCTAAGGCTACAGCTCTCAGGCTCTCAATAATTTGTCAAACATCACTCTTTGCTCTACTTTCTCCTCCACAGGAATTGTGGAATTCTGACCTGCTTCTCCTCATCCGGAACCTAATAGTAAAGTTTCTTTATCCCACTGAATAGGCAGTTTAACTGTTGCTCTTTTCTCATTGTCTTCTGACAGATATTTTTCTTCAACCCAGCCGGTGAGCCACAACACCCCAAGGTAGTTAGAGAGCACACAATCCCTGGGAGGTAGAGCCCACAGCCCCTTTCAGCAGATAGTAGCTGTATGAAGATGGAGACGTTGCTCTCTCAGCATCCCATAGAGAATTATGGGGATGTGTGTTTCTTGCAGAGAAATGAGTCAGGAGACGCAGGTGTGGCAAAATTGGCTGGGGAAGTAGGTGTGACCTGGTAATTACAAAATCCAGGACACATGCACAGAACAGCTCACAGAGCCTGGAGTGTGGGCTTCTTGTGAGAGCTCGAGCAGTTTTGGAAAGCAGGGCCTAGACCTGAGGTCATCTTGAGAAGTGAGTGATGCAAAAAGGGCCGTTTATGTGGCATTCTTTGCCGCTGTGTCCTTTCACACTAGTCCACACTCATGCTGTAGAGTACAGTGTGCCCCCTCGAAGGTGCATTTCAGAGTTCATGGTCTCAGTTCATGGATTTTTCCTTAGAAATGAACTAGTAATTGTTCAGGTAAACACCCGCAATTTTGTGGGAACTGCAAATATCCTCTGCAACTGTTTTTTAAAAATAAAATAATATTTTAAAAAATTAACCTGAAGTGAGGGGGCCTTGGACCTGAGAAATTATCACATAAAAGTCTCCTCTGGGGATTGGGGATTTAGCTGGGTGGTAGAGCGCTTGCCTAGCAAGTGCAAGGCCCAAGTTCGATCCCTGGCACCCTCCCCAAAAAAGTCCCCTCTGTGGCTGCAAAAGCAGCTGCCTAAAACAGTTAGCTTCAGTTTTCTCCACTAATGGGTAGGTGGCTTCTCTGGTTTTTCCCCAGAGTTTTATTGTAGCCAACCCAATAAATGTTATTAAAGAAATTATTTTTATATATAAAGAAATTATACATATATAATATATAATTATATATTATATGCAATATAATATAATTAAGGCTATAATTAAAAGGTTAAAAAGTTTTCTATGTGTAAAGCAATAATGTTTTCTTAATATATTAAAATGTTCTTGGTTAAACTTAACAAAAACCAGATTTCATATTTTACTAAGATCATTTCTTATATTTCCCATTGTAACCCTTTTGATTACTTAAGAAACTGAGTTTTAAGAGTTAAAGATTATTTAAATGTTGACTTGTAAAATGTTTTAGATAATGGTTAAATGAACAACTATTATCTTAGGTTATAATGCACCTTATATGTCTGGGATGAGAGAGGTATATACATCTGGAGACAAAATATATTGTGAGTCTAAGCTTTAAAGTTAAGTTTGTAGAGTTAAGACCACGTAAGTTTAATCCGTACAAAGTGATTAATAAGTGTTCTCCTTTATACAAAATACTTTATATGTAGACCAGAGACATGTAAAATGATCAAAATTTTTGGCATTTCTTTTAAATTTGGTCCTGCCTATGTGCACTGGCTTTGACTAAACAAGAATTTTGTTATTATATAAATGAAATACTTCTGTATATTGGATAATAGGTGTATTTGTGACCATTGGCAATTAGAAGAGGTCTAAAGATATTTCTAAATTATTGTCAGTGCTGTTACACCATGTAAGTCTATTAAAAGAATCTAAATTTTATCTTAAGAGTAAAAATTAGGTTAATATATTGTTTTAGTTACTTTTCTCTCGTTGTTGGGACAGAATACTCAACACCCAAAGTTAGGGCAAGAAAAGTTTATTAGCTCACAGTCTGCAGAGGTTTCAGTCTATAGTCTGCCGGGTCCGAGGCAGGGCGGCATGGCAAAGGCAGGGCAGACTGGCATGGCAGACCAGCAGCCCGCCGGCAGCAAAGCAAAGTGAGGAATCCAAGGAATGCATGCAAATAAGCAATGCAAACAAGAAGCTAGTTAGCTTCTTCCTGTGTCTTTTATCTAGGCTACCTGTCCTTAGGGCGGGTAGCACTCCCACCCTTAATTTTAGTTTCACATCCTTGATCCCAGCAGAACCATGCCAAACCCATCAGTGGATTAATTTAGTAACCGCACACTCTAGATCCAGCTATCTCTTACCACATGAGGCTTTGGGGGGACATCTAGACACAAACCATAACATATATATAAAGGATTTCTATATATCTGTGATGCTAGTTGTTAATAATCTTTTTTCTAAATTATTTTTTACCAAGAACATGTATTGGTACATTGTATACATAATGATTATATTCAACATGGTTATTTTGTACCTGTACATGATACATCTTGGATTCCCCCCCTTTCCCTCCCCTCCTTTCCATTCCCTCACCCTTCCCAATTTGCAGCAGATTTATTTACATTATTTCCCTTTCTCCTTTCTTTTCTTTTTCCCTTCCCTCTTTTCCCCCTTCTCCCTATCTAGTTCTCCTCTCTTTTGAATTCTTTTTTTTTACATAGTATCTATTATACCTCTTTGTCCTTATTTACACTATAGTTTCTCATATCAGAGAAACAACTAAATGTGCACTGGTAAGTGTCTGATTTATTTTACTTAAGAGTATGTTCTCAAGGTGCATCCATTTACCTACAAATGTCTCTAGTTTATCTCTTTTTATGGAGAGTAGTACTCCATTGTGTAGAAAAAACACGTCTTCTTTAGCCATTCATTAGCTGTTGGGCATTTAGGTTGTTTCCAAGACTTAGGTATTACAAATTGTGTTGCTATGAACATGGTGGTGCATATATCATGGTGGTATGATGATTTTAATTCTTCTGGGAAGATACCAAGCAGAGGAATAGCTGAGTCAAATGGAACCTCTAGTTGTAGTTTTTTGAGGAAACTCCACACTGATTTCCACAGTAGCTGGACCAATCTACATTCCCACCAACAGTGGAAGAGGGTACCTTTTTCCCCAAGACCCACCAGCACTTGTTATTGGTTGATTTCTTGATAATAGCTATTCCTTCTGGAGTGAGATGGTATCTTAGCATTGTTTTGATTTGCATCTCTCGAATGACCGATGATGTTGAACACTTTTTCATATATTTATTTGCTATTTTTATTTCTTTGTCTGAGAAATGCTTATTCATTTCAGATGCCCATTTTGGGATTGGGTCTTTAAATTTGGGGGGGTTGATTTGTTTGAGGTCTTTATATATTCTAGATGTTAGAACTTTGTCCGAGGGACAGCTGGCCTAACTTTTTTTTCACAGTCTGTGAGTTTTCTCCCTGCTCTTTTGATTTTGTCCTGTGCAAAAAGCCTCTTAATCACTGATTCTTTGTATTGTTTCCCATTGTTTTCCATTATTTCATAATTTTTTTTCCTACCTCTGTGTCTTCAAGAGTTCTTCCTATTCTATCTTCCAGTAGATTTAGTGTTTCTGTTTTGATGTTTAGATCTTTGATCCATTTTGATTTTAACTTAGTACATGATGAGAGACATGTATCTAGTTTTAGTTTCTGGCATGTAGGAAGCCAATTTTTCCATCACCATTTATTAAAGAGGCTATCCTTCTTCCAGTGAGGGTGTTTGGCCCCTTTGTCAAAGATGAGGTATTTGAGTGTGTTTGGAGTTGTTTCTGCATCTTCTACCTGGTTCCATTGGTTCTTGGGTCTGTCTTCATGCCAGTACCATGCTGTTTTTATCATGGTAGTTTTATAGTATAATTTCAAGTTGAGGATTGTGATGCCCCCCTACCTTATTCCTGTTGCCCAGGATTGTTTTTGCTATTCTTGATCTCTTCTGGCTCTAGGTGAATTTCATGATTGTTTTCTCTAATTCTGTGAAGTATGTTATTGGTATTTCGATTGGAATTGCATTAAATCTGTATAGTAATTTAGGAAGTATGGCCATTTTCACTATGTTGGGTCTTCCTACTCAAGGACACAGGATATCTTTCCATTGTCTGATATCCTTTTCAATTTCCTTTTTTAGAGTACTGTAGTTTTCAATGAAAAGTTCTTTTACTTGCTTTGTTAGATAGATTCCTAAGTATTTCATTTTTTTTTTGATGCAATTGTGAAAGGTATATCTTCTCTTATTTATCTCTCAGTTATTGGTATAAGAATACTTTTGGTATTCTCTTATTATTGGTATATAGGAATGCTATTAACTTTTGGGTGTTGACTTTGTACCCAGCTACACAACTGAATTTAATTATTAAATCTAGAAGTTTTTTGGTGGAATTTTTGGGGTCCTCTATGTAGAGTATCATGTCATTTGCAAATAATGATAGTTTAACTTCTTCCTTTCCTATCTTTATTCCTTTTATTTCTTTCTCTTGCCTGTTTGCTTTGGCTAATGTTTCTAGAACTATGTTGTGTAATAGTGGTAATAGTGGACAATCTTGTCTTGTTCCAGATTTTAGTGTGAAAGCTTCCAGTTTCTGACCATTTAGTGTGATGTTGGCTGTTGGTTTGTCATAGATGGCTTTTATCAGATTTAGATTTAGACACTCTATTCCTAATTTCTATAGAGATTTTTTTAATCATGAATGGGTGTTGGAGTTTGTCAAATGCTTTTTCTGCACTATTGAGATGATCATGTGATTTTTGGTCTTCGATTCTGTTGATATGGTGTATTACATGTATTGACTTGTGAATGTTGAACCATCCCTGCATCCATGGGATGAATTCTAGTTGGTCATAATGTATAATCTTCTTGATAATTCATTGCATTCTGTTTGCCAGTATCTTATTGGGAATTTTTGCATCTATGTTCATTAGGGAAATTGGCCTGTAGTTCTCTTTTTCTGGTTTTAGTATCAAGGTAATGCTTGCTTCCAGGAATGATTTTTGGAAGTATGCTTCCTTTTCAATTTCATTAAAGAGTTTGAGGAGTAATGGTATTAGATCATCTCTGAATTTCTTGTAGAATTCAGCTGTGAAACCATCAGGACCTTGGCTTTTCTTTGTTGATAGGTTTTTAATTACCTCTTTGATTTCAGTGGCTGATATTGGGTTATGTAGTACTCTTATGTCTTCTTGATTCAGTTTTGGTAGTTCATATGTTTGTAAGAATCTGTCCATTTCTTCAGTGTTTTTCATCTTGTTTGAGTATAGGTTCTCGAAGTAGGTGCTGATGATCCTTTGGATATCTGTAGGGTCACTTGTGACTTCACCTCTTTCATTTTTTATTGCATGGATTTGGGTTTTTTCTGTCCTTTTTTGATACGTTTGGCTAAGGGTTTGTCTATTTTATTTAATCTTTCAAAGAACAACTTTTTACTTCGTCAATTCTTTGTATTCTTTTCCTAGTGTCAATTGCATTAATTTCAGCTCTGATCTTAATAATTTCCATTCTTGTACAAGCTTTGAGTTTGATTTGTTCTTCTTTTTCTAGATATTTGAGATTTAACATTAAGTTGTTTATCTGAGCTCGTTCTGTCTTCCTGATACAGGAGCTCAATGCAATGAATTTCCCTTGTGGTACTGCTTTCATTGTATCCCATAGGTTCTGGTATGTTGTATTGGTATTATCATTAAAATGCATAAATTCCTTAATTTCTTCTTTAATTTCTTCTGTGACCCAGATGCTGTTCAGAAGGATATTATTTAGTTTTCATGTGTTTATGTGGGTTTTTTTTTTTTGGTTTCTGTTACCACTGAATTCAAGTTTTATAGCACTGTCGTCTCATAGTATCCACAGTACAATTTCAATTTTCTTACATTTACTTAAACATGCTTTATGAGCTAGAATGTGGTCTATGTTGGAGAACATCCCATGTGCACCTGAGAAGAATGTGTATTGTCCTGTTGTTGGGTGGAACACTCAGTAGACTTCTGCTAAGTCCATTCATTAGCAGATTTGATTCAGTTCTGCTATTTATTTGTTAATTTTTTGTCTAGTTGATCTATTTGTGACAGTGGGGTATCGAAGTCTCCCATTATAATTGTGTTAGTGTTTATTTGCTCTTTCATGGTCCTTAATATTTTTTTATGTAGTTAGGTGCACTGATATTTGATGCATAAATATTAATAATTACTATTTCTTCCTCTTGGAGTTTTCTCTTAAGAAGTATGTAGTGACCTTCTTTGTCCCTCTTGATCAGTCTTGGTTTGAAGTTCACTTTGTCAGAGACTAGGATAGCTACTCCTGCTTTTTTCTGGGTTCCTGTTGGATGAAATACTGTTTTCCATCCTTTGATTTTCAGTCTATGAATTTCGTTTTGAGTTAAATATGTCTCTTGTATGCAGTATACTGATGGATCTTGCTTCTTGATCCATTCTGCTAGTCTGTTTTTTGTTTTTTTTTTTTTTTTTTGATTGGTTGAGTTGAGACCATTTTCATTGATGGTTACAGTGGTTATATATTGATTTATTGTTGCCATAGATCTTTTCTGTTGTTGGTTCTGTGTTTCACCTCAGTTTAACTGTTCATCTTGCCTGGTGGATTCTTTTTTTAGTGTCTTGTAATTATAGTTTCCCTTTTCCTTTCCTAGGATATCCTTCTGAATATTTTGTAGAGGTGGTTTGGAGGTCATGAATTTCTTCAGTTGGTCTTTGTTGTGGAAGTATCTTATTTCATTGTTGAATTTGAAAAGTAATTTGGCTGAGTACATCAATCTGAGTTGGAGTTTTTTTTTTTTTTTTAAGGCTTGAAATATTTTGCTCCAGGCTTTCCTTGATTTAAGGGTTTGTGTTGAGAAGTCCACTGTGATTCTGATGGTTTCACCTTTATAGATGATTTGTTGTTTTCCTCTAACAATTTTCAGTATTTGGTTCTTTTGTTGAATTTCTGGAATCTTGATTATTATACGTCTTGGTGTAGATTTATTTTGGTCATGAGTAATTGTAGTTCTATATGCCTGACTTATCTGTATGTCAAGTTCTCTTCTCATGCTGGGGAAGTTTTCTGTCATTACTTCTGTAAAGAATCTTTTTAGATCCTTTGCACTGTCTCCTTCTTTTTCATTCACTCCAATCAATCTTATGTCGTTCGTCTTTGCATCATCTTGCAGTTGTTGTATTGATTTTTCATAGTCTCTAGCTGTTTTTAAGAAGTTTTCCTTTTCATGGTCATAAAGTGCAGTCCTGTCTTCTAGGTCTGGGGTTCTGTCTTTGCTTTCATTCAATCTACTGCTTATACTGTCAAAGCAGTTTTTTTTATTTCTTCAATATCTGTTTGGGTCTGTTTCATGGGTTCCATTTCTTTCTTTAGTTGACTGGTCAAATTTTCCATTGTTTTTCTAAGCTCCTCTGGTTTTTTTTTTATTTTTTATTTATTTTTTATCTGTGTCTACTCTAAATTCACTAAGCTGGTCTTTCATTATGATCATCATCTCTTTCTTAACTTGGCCAATTATTTCTAATCTGATGTTCTCTATAGCCTTCTCCATCTGTTTTTTTAACTTTTGCTGCCATCATTTCTGAGAGTTTGGTTGGGTGTCTTCTGATTTCCGCTTTGTCCTTGTCCTCTGGATTTCTTCTGGGTGGGCTGGGGGCCTGGGATTGTATTTCACTTCTGGGTCTCATCATTTTCTTTGGGCCTATAAATATTTCCCCCCTTTTAGTTTCAGTGTTGATTTTTATATTTTGTTTTCAGGAGGTTACTTGAAGACAAATATGAATGTTTTCCAAGGAAAAGTCTGTTCCTTCAGTGTCTTCTATGCGGTTTTTGGCTTTTGTGTCTGTCTTAAGACCTTAGACTCTGTTAATGATTATTACCCCAGTATTGCCATATGAGAAAGTACAATTGGTTGTAACCTGTATAATACCCTTGTTGAACTTGTACATAAGCAATAGCAACAGCATTAATTACATTCATGAAATTGACCAATTGTGGTAACTATTAATTTTGTATTTTTAACCACGGAAGCAAGGTCAGCACAGTTATAAAGCAGAATCCAATATAAATAAGGAATTTGTGTGTAGTGGATTTCCTGTTACTAAAGTGGTTTTTACCCTGTATGTAGGGGGGATTATGAGGTATAGAGAATGTTAACGAGGTCAATGAAGAGAGTTCTAGTTGATGCAAGGTTTAAAGCTAAAAGGATGTTACTTATACTTTGAGAAACTTGTGTAGATAGTATAGGAAGAGTGAAAGGTGGGAGTAGTGGGTCAAACCATATAGACTCTAGACCATATTCACTCATATGGAAAATGAAAGAGAGAGAGCAAATGAAAAGAATTTAAAAAACCAGAGCAGTTGGTTGAGGAAGGCAAGAGAGAGAAAAGGGAGTAGAGAGAAGGAAAAATATTAGCAAGGCAGGGGTCAATAAACGTAAAAACCTAAACAACAACCATAAGAAAGAATAGGTAGAAATGAGAACACATCAGACAGGTAACAGAATGAATAATAGAAAGCATAAAGAAAAGGAGAAACAAACCAAAAAATATATATTGTTGTATATCCATATATACATATATAGTGTGGTTTCTCTGATGTCCACTGTTTTGTTGTGGTGAGCAGGCCAAAACTTCATTCTGTGCTTGTTAGCCCTATTAAGTCTGCAGTGGTTAGTGCTGTGTACTATTCTGATCCTGACCTCCAGGAGTAGAGTCTGGGGCCGAGTTTTCAACCTGCAGCTCTCAAGGAGATCCTTTTTAGCCCTCTCACATCTCCTTACCCTTTATGACTCTAAAACTTTCCTCAGTGGCACGGGTATTGTTGGCTCTACTGGACCAAAAAGAAGAAAATAGGAAGAAAAAAAAAAAGAGAGAAAGAGGTTGCTTGATTTTCACCCTGCCTGTACGTGGGTGGAGCTGGCCCTGATCAGTGGTGCTGGAGCGTGCAGACCTACCAGATCAACCCTCCAAATCTGTGGAGTCAGTCTCCTGGTGGTCTCTGGAGGGGGAGAAGCTGGCCCAGATCAGCGGTGCTGGAGCCTGCAGACCCACTGGTTCAAACCTCCAAGTCCATGGCATTGATCTCCCAGTGGTCTCTGGAGGGGCTGTTGCTAATCTTTTGGTATAGTAAATACATTTATTGAATCCAAGTGTACAAGTCCTCTAAAATTTAAAACTTAGAGCACCTTACCATACTTGTGTTCTCAAACAAAAATGTAGTCATAAACTTTTTCAGGCATATGTATGTGCGTGTATATCTATCTATCTATCTATCTATCTATCTATCTATCTATCTATCTTACATAATTGTATTATGATGGATAGATATGCCTAAACACTATTTGATCCAGGTAGTGTTAAGGATTGGGCATTGGTAACCTATTAAGTACATCAATAAACAAGTACACTCCATTTAAAAGACGCTTTATTAAAAATAGAACGTTTAGATTAGATTATTTATGTCACTCAATATTTTGTAGTTTGATAAAAGTAATGTTTAAATGCTGTAATAACAAGAATATAAAGGTCCTAGTATCATGTCATCATAATTGTTATGCTAAAATGCCATGTTTGCTCTGGATTTTAAATTTTCTTTGTAAAACTTTTTACTGTTATCTGATAACATTCTACAGAAATATGACTTCTGAAAAACAACCTAAACAATATGTTAAGATGATAGACCATCATTATGATACATATAAAATAGGACACTGAATCCTAATACTGATGCTGAGATGATTAATAAAAGAGGTAGGTGTTCTCTAGTCATACTTTGTATTTTTAATGCTTAATAGCAAAATGAAATTATAATAGTTAAAGCCTTCTGTTCTCCTTACATATTGGTATAACTGACCTTCTGAGTATTCAACCACTAAGACTTGGAGATCAAAGCTGAAAAAGGCAAAGAGACTAAAAGGATAGCCAATATTTTGGCCTTTGCCCTCCAAGGTCACCCAGGACCCAGGACAAGATGGGATACCTTTAAAAGACTTTATAACTCTGGTGAGTCACCCAACTTCCCAAGCAGGGAAATTGCTGGACTCCAGGGGACAAGTCAGTGTACCTTGCAATGAAACTAGAGTCACTGAAGAAGAGAATGTCCTCTGTGGTTCCAAGAGAAGCCACATGGTCAAGCAGGACCGTGGTCCACCCTGGCAGATGACAACTGGTGGTGAGAAAGACTAGGAGAATTAAGAGGTTCTGTACATGGTCCCAAAAATAACCCCTGAGAAGCTTTTAACTGACCTTGACATAGATAGAGACAGATTAATTTTAATTAACACAATAAGGCAGGAGGTTAGGGCATGGCAGGCTGGGGAAGTAGGCGTGACCTGTTAATTGCCGAGTCCCAGGACACATGGGCAGAACACTTCCCAAAGCTCTCATGTGGAACCATCAGGGAGTGCTATCTTTGATTCTCGTGACAACTACAGCAAGTTTTCAACAGGGCATCCCGGACCTGACATCAGCCCAAGGAGTGGGAGATCCCAAAGGCAGTCACCACTGAGCTCTGGGCCACTGTGCTCTCTCTTCCACAGTGGTCTGCTCTCATCCTGAGGAGTGCACTTCTTTTCCTACTTTTAATTGCCCCACATTCGCTCTGCAAAGCCAGTTTCTTTTCCTACCTTGAATAAATGTAAAACCTTGCTAACTTCTGTGCTTTTCTTCACTAATTTCTTGTTCAGGACAGAAAGAACCTAGAAATCATCTCTAGAAGAAGACTTCAGCACCCCAAATCCAGTAACAACAGGACTTACTTTGATTTGGTCTTAAACATACAACAGAAAAAAATAACCAGAAAAAAATATATAGAAAGAGAATAATAAAAACATTATGAAAAAGCTAGGCTAGATACAAAAAAGGGAGCTTCAAACACTGTACCATCCTGCTGGCAGTCTCCAGCTGTACCTGTAACTTACAGTCATAAAAAATTTTAATTCCCTGTCTTACTACATATTCCAAAAATGTGTCCTTCAGCCTCTCTTAATGTACTTTCAAGTGCCCCTCTGGTAAAGATTTATCTTCTTGTAAATAATGGCAATATAAATATTCTAGCTACTAAGCTTTCTTAACTCTGTGCCATAAACTAATTTTATATGTTTATGTTATGTAGACCCAGTCACTATAAAATGCATTCAGATCTACAAAATAGAGGCAAGATATAGGTTCTGATCATAAAACATAGATATCTTATTTAGTGTTTTCGTTTGCCATTGTTGCAATTAAAACAGGAGGACATTAAATTTCTTATTAATACAAGGGGAGAAATTTGTATGTTTTTATATTCCACCAGTTATATTTGGATAAACATCTCAAAATAGAGGTCAATGTTAAAGATAAAGGGCTACTGACTTCTACCATTATCAATTAATATCTACCTCCTGCGTATTTCACATGCTTATAAAATAAAGCTTAAACATCAATAACTTGCTAATGTTCTACTCTTTTCCAGACTATCAAAGGAGGATGGTTCACCACCCAACAAAATACACTTTTGTCTTCATTAAATCAGCTAGGGTGAGAGTTTTGATCCCTGGCTAGGCAGGATCAATACCTCTCCTCATCCTGAAGCAGTTATAAAAGGCAGACCTTCAGCCCTTCTGTAGCCCTTAAGAATAAGGCATCAGAATTTGGGGGCAGGGGGTGAGGTAGGATAGAAGAAAGTGAAGATAGGTAAAAAGGAGACAAGGAAAATTATAATTTTAAAAATAAAAATTACTGGACCCCTTCCAGTTTATTTATTTTTTCTTTCTCTTCTCCCAAAACACAACCGATGTGGGCAATTCCTTTTTACCTGCAAATGAGTTTGGCCATTCCCTTTTTACTTGAAAATGGTCCTCTTTCCCTTGTGAACAGATCACCTTTTCACCTGTAAATTAGGCTTTCCCCTATAAATACACTATTATCTTTCTGTACATGAGCCATCCTTCCCCCAAACCAAGACCAAGACTACAGATTGACAAATAATAGAGATTTGTACTATCAAAATATAGATATTTCCAGCTCAAATTGTGGCATACCTCTCTCTCTTGAGGGCCTATATTGTATTTCTTTGAATGAATGACTTTAAATTTCTGCCTAATAATCCTTTCAGTGCCTCCCTGATGTATCCTGAAAACTCTTTTTCTGAAGTGGTAGTCATTTCAGAAATGACTGACCCTGTCTCTTAATATACCCTTTAGGTTGATTGTCAGGTATCACTGAAATATTTGCACTGTGCTATATACATCCCTTTCCCATATCATCTTTAAGGCTAAGAGCATGAATTGACCATTTATGGTTTTTTGTTTGTTTTGTAGGGTAAACTTTGACAATGCAAACAAAGCAAAATAAAAGCTATCTAGCTTGTAAAGACCTCGAACTCAAGACTATGGCTGAATTCTGGTTTTAAACAAAATGAAAGCATTGAGAAAACAATTATTTTAATAATTATCATCTGAGAGAGGGCTTTGAATGCATTTTATAGAATGCATACAATTTCTAAGGACAACAGTACATCTCTCCAAAGATTCACACATGAACACAGGAAATGCCAGTCCCAAATCTTTAGAAGTAACTGTTTCTTTTCCTAAATAGAGAATGATTATTCACATTCCATTAAGAGCCTGCTGATTCATAATTTATAGGAGGTGGTCCCTAGAAGGGATATGACTTTAATAAAGTTGTATTGACTGATAAATTTTTTATCAGCATATTTATGAGGTCATATTGCTATGGTATTTTGTTTTAAAAAATAATGATTTCCTTAGGTCATTTTGTTTATTTAAACATAGGTAATACTAAGGATAGTAGGAAAACACTGACAAAAATAGTATTAAATACCTTTCTTGAGATGTAGGTGAATAAAAATAATGCGAAAAAGATCAGTATTGTCCTCAAGTCCTAGTAGTGTACTTGCTTTGGCAGAAAACAGAACTGATCTTCATGCATTGAATTTTAGCTTAGATTCTGTAAGTGTCTGCATCAGACTCAAAAGCTGCTTTCATGGCTGCTCCCATTGAATTCAAGGGATATTGTCCAAGGGCATCAAGCTGCTCAGATGTCGCCAGTTCTAACAAAGAATCTGATGAAATTCAGATCATTTGAAAGCAATTAGAACCATGAATGCCAAAGCCCTTCTATTCCCACAACGGAATGCTACTTTTCTAAATATAGAGTGAGCAGAAAGGACAATTGTGTTGTATATTGGAGTATGAATGGAGTCAGGAAGTCACCACTTATGCTCTTGTCCACTGAGCACTTCAGAGGTCACACAATCAGAAATCACCCAGGAAGTCTTTTCAACTCTGCAGGCCTGTGGTTAATTATAAAGACTGACACAGAAAAGGGCTAAAAAAGCTCACTGTTTTTGTATCACATGCCTTTGAGGGAACAGAATTATCATGTGAGCTTTTCCACTTTACAACAGGAATATTTTGGACCATATGTAACATAGTTAACAACTGCGTAGCTAGCTAGCATGATTTGAATCCATCACATATTTGTTCTTCTTTATTGCTCCTGCAAAATCAACAGCCCTACCCAGACGAGTTTTCTCAGTGGGTTGTCGTCTTGCTCCTATGGCTAAATTCATGAATTGGCTTTAACATATTTTCAAGAAGACTATCGATAGGCTCAGATTCATCAGCTGGAGCATGCACAGCATCTATCTGTTCTGCCATCTTTTCTCCAGTATGTCTTTGCTTCATTTTCCCAGAGGTTTGCCTTTCCCCAAAATGTTCACTATAAAAATGACCTTCAGTAAATCCATTTCAACACTTTTCTATCAGTCCATAAAAGTACGTTCTTCATAGCTCCAAAACTCAGACTTGAATCATCATTAAAGTTCTAAGCACTTTAAAAGATGGCCTCCTTACCTTTGTTCTCCCATTTATATGTCACTGTGGTTTAAAAAGTATTTCCACCTTTCACTTTATTTCATTTCCTTAAAAGTAAAGATATCCTCTGATAAAATAAGTCAAAATAATTTTGACTCTGACTTCCACTTTCTACTTTCTTCATGCTATCATTTGTCTCTTGAATGAATATATAGCTATCATCTGTTTGACTAATATCTTGTCAAGTTCAATATGTAGAAATGCCACCTAGAACACCGCAATAATCTAATAATGTCGACAGTTTTTACTTGTTAACATGTATTCCAGGATAAGATTTTCGTATTTCCAACATTCATTTTAGTCAAAATAAAAGTGAAGCTTCTGTGGCATTATTTTAAAATATTACTACAACTACAATATAAGGAAAGATTTTTAAGGAAAGATTCATTAAGTTTATTTTTAAAAATTAAAAATTTTCTTACAAAAAGTAACATGTTATGCACACTGCTCTTAACAGATGCCGGGGACATGGACTACTGTTACTTTTCTCCCTGTGCGTACTCTCACTCCCTTTTTTGTGATTGGACCCATTTGTCTCCTTATCACTCAAAGGCCAACACTTGGAAATAAGAGTTGGATAGCAGGAAATCAGTTTTAGTAAAGACCAGCACCCTGAGATGATGGGAGGTGAGGCATAGCTTATTAGCTGGCATAGCATGACATTTTAAAATCTGATTTTATGTGGTTTATGGTGTGTAGTGGACAATCCTCCAAGATTCCAATATTTTAATTTGACTACAAAACCTAATTTGTATGGATGATATGAATCTCTCTCTTTTTGGTGTTTGTTGGTGTCCTAGTGAGAATTTGGGAAAGGCTGCCTCAGGCAAAAATGCCCCTTCAGTGCATCAAAGTTCCAGATAGAATCTCCCACAGTGCATTTTAGAAACTCTATTTAGAAAAATTGCACTTAAGAAGTGTTCACAAGAGTAGCCTAGAGAAATAAGGAAAATTTGTTACGTTTCTTCAAAATAGGGTTTCAAAGCATGTCAATATTTGCTAGGGCTAGGATATGCTGTTTTGCTCAAACTCATTTGAAAACAATTCCTGCATTCTTCATTTTCCACAAGTAATTTTTGTAAGCTAGCATTCCATGGAATATATGTGGAAGAAAGGCAGTTTTTAGGCTGTTTTTCTATTTCTGAGAGTTGGTGACATCTTACCGGAGCTATCCCTGTGTAATTGATTGTCCTGGAGGGGACAGAAGATAGGACCAGAGCAAATGAAATACCAGCCAGAGTGCTTTCTTTTGGGGGGCCTAGAGAGTTTGCCAATAAATAGCGTAAATACCTGACCAGATCATGTCCAGCAAACAGGAATATATTTCCCACCTGCAAATAGATTTACTCCTCAGGTGTTTTTAAAGAAAGTCCAACTCACACACTTCACATCATCTTGTTTGCTTCTAAACTGAATTCTATTCAATCATGCCTGCTGATTTAACTCAGCAGCTAGGCCAGGATGAAATTTTGGCTTTGGAGGGAAAAGGAATAAAATGTAGAAATAGTAATATCACTGAATTTTGTTTCCTGGTCCCTGGTTGTGTTGAGTATGACTAGGTTGGCTACATCTTTTGTTTTAGATTGAGCAGGTTCTCTTTTCCACTACTTTTGGAAGCTGTAGTCCTGAGTATTAAGAAGGACTCGTTTTTTAGTGTCTCTGTATTTAAACTAAACTGTAGACTATTAGCCACACTAACCAAGGGCTGCAAACTTTAGGGAGCATGCAGTTAACAACAATGTGAAACAGGCTTTTTTTATATGACCAAATCTAAAACTAACCTGTCTTGAAAAGTGGCCGCTAGTCGATGCATGCACAGATACAATTCTGGAAGGGTACAGGCACAGATGTTAAAAGTGACTTTTTTATGGGAATAGGATTATGATCATTTTTGTGGGGTTATTTGTATGAGTGATAGGATTGTTAGTTTTTCTACAATTAGTCAGTTGTATGACAGACATCTCAGAATACTAATATTTGTGTTTTTTGTGCATATCTCTACTCGGTTCTCTCACAGATACTCTGAGGATCATTTTAAAATTTCATTTTCCTCATTTTAAAAATGGTCTGCAGGGGTTGGGGATTTAGCTCAAGTGGTAGAGTGCTTGCCTGGTAAGTGCAAGGCCCTGAGTTCGATCCCCAGAGGATATTAAAACACAGTTTACAGATAAAACAGAGAGGAGGAGGCAGAGGCACAACTTGGAGTATGGAAAGAAATGGAGAGCCGCCACCAGGGAAGGGCAGAGAGGCCTGCCTATCCTCTATCAGCAGCACCTGAGCAGCCCGGTGACCTGTAAATAACCCTCAATCCAGCTATTGGAGACACTTGCAATAACCCATTAAATAAGATATGATAGAAAGAAGAGAAAATGTTAAACTTTGCCCCTGACCATGATCACAGGATCAATATATAAAAGGAGTCAGACATTTCCCTATAAATGGAATAGGACAAAGAAAGGAAAAGGACCAGAAGGCTTGCCTTGCAGGAAACATTAAACACATCTTTAGAAAGAAGGCTGTCTCAGTCACTTTCTCCTTACTGAGACAAAATACCTGAGACCCATAAGTTAAAGGAGGAAAGGTTTATTTTAGCTCACAGTTTGTAGAGGTTTCAGTCCAAATTCAAGGCAGGGCAGCATGGCAGTGGGGCATGGCAGAGAAGAAATTGTCCATGGCAAGGCAGACAGGAAGTAGAGAAAAATCAAGAGAGGGAGGAGGAAGATAGGCCTCCATGCCCCACCATTAACCAACCTCTTTCAACCAGGCTTCACCTCCCAACATCACATTTAACTATAAATGCATCAGTGCATTAATCTGCCCATAGTATCTCATCCCTGTGGTTCAATCACTGTCCCCATACCCCACCTGTGGGTGCTTGAGGCTTTAGGGGGACACCCAGATATGAACCATAACAATGGCAAACGTTATGTTAGAAACTCAATCTATATTTTAAAAAAAGCATTAAAAAAGGAGTAAAAGTAAAATAAAAACTTTTAAAAAAATTCTTAATTGATCTAAAGGTAACAGTTTACTCAGAAGAAGAGAGTGATTGTGCCAGAGTAAAATCTCTCAGCAATAATCTCTCAACAAAAACATCAATTTGAACAGGTATTCGTGCATGAAACTATCTTCACAAGAACTGAGGAAACAAGTAAGAAATCACAGAACGTGAGTTTTGAATAAGAAGAGATTCATTGAGGAAGGCGAGGAAGGAAAGAGTTGCCAGTGTTATTGCTACCATACTCTACACTGTAGAGAGATGCCCCCCACTCCACTTGGGAGAAGGAATGGGAAATAAGACTCATAGAAGATGCCCACAGTCCATGTGCCCAGGCCAGTACACACAGACAGAGCCTCTAGACCTGCATTAGCCGGGTATTAAAGGGACTGCGTTCACCACCACTTTCTAAATCTCAGCGAAAAGAAAGACTCTGCTCACTGGGGAGTAAGTCAGGGAAGTAAGTGTAGGGCTTAGGCATGGAACTCAATGCTGGGATAGTACAACCCAGCACCAGGAAATTCTCAACAGCCCCCGGCCCCAGGTTAGTGACAAAGGTTAGAGCCATGGGTTTTACCTTAATGGAGACCTGTGACCTCAGACAGGTGGACTTATTTTCTGGTCAGAATCACCTGTGGCTAGCTGTAGCATACTGAGGCCACGAGTGCATCACAACAACAGGCAGTCCACAGTGGTGTAAGCCTCAGTCCTTCCCCTGAGCTGCAAGAGTGTCAGCAGGCTATGGGCCCAATGTGCCATCTAGCATTACAGCCTTCGTAGCCATGAGTCTGCACACAACACCTCTCCTCTCACCCCAGTAACACAACACAGAGAGAATAATTATTCACATGGGAGAAGAAGAGGAATGTAGGTGTCAAGTCATTGCATAGGAGCCTGGGGCTAGTCCCTCCATGGTGGAACTCAGAGCAAGGCAGAATCCCACAGCATTTGACCACAAGTCAGTAACTGTACATGAGACACCTGGACCTACTTCAGCCCCAGGTAGAAGCTTCAGGGCTGGACTGCTCTTTTTAGTCACTTCTCTGATCCATCCTGAACATCTACTGTGGGTTTGGGCAAAAAGTGGGCCTGAGATACTCTCAAGTGTTGAAACAGTGACAGTACACCAACTGCAGACAGCAAATCTGGATTTAGGGTAAATCTAGCATTGAAACAGTGGCAGTGAGAAAAGGCTCAAAGAGGGGAGGGATAAATAAGGGGATCACAGGAGGTTCTTAGGGCTGTGAAAATATTCCCTGGGAGGCACCTTTCTCTGGTGTATTACTTTGACTTGTGAGATGGGTGGGTCTTTTTTTCCTGTCTTCTTCAATGAATTTTTTCTTAACTAAAATCAGGCACTGTGATCTCTTGTTTTCCTCAGCTATAGAGAAGGTAGTTTAATGTATGAACAGTTGTCCAAACTGATAATTGTTTTGAGAGATTATTGCTGGTGTGCCTTGCTCTGCCACAATCTTGCGCTGCTTCTGAATAGATTGTAATCTTTACAAAAACTAAGAATAAAAAACCAAAAGTTCTTTTATGTTTCCTTTACTTATTCCTTCAATTTAAAAAAAAAATGTAAATTGACTTTCTAACCTGTGTTATTTGCTTTCTCACTAAAGATTTTGTATAACATTTCCTACAATGTAGGCTTACTGGCAGCAAATTCCTTTAATTTTTGTTTACTTGATAAAATATTTCTCCATCATATTTAAAAGATAATTTCACAATATAAGTTAGTTTTTCTTTTTCTCCCAACAAGTATTTTGTGCCCCCTTTTTGCTTTCTCCATTTCTGAGGAAATGTTGGGTATAATCTTTGTTTCTCTACAGATAAGTTTTTTTCTTTGTCTTCTTTAGTGTGTTTTCTTCACCTTTGGGTGTCTCTCATTAGAAAATGATAACTATTAGTCACTTTCCTGTTACTGGGACAAAATACCTCACACCCACAACTTCAAGGAGGAGAGGTTTATTTTGGCTCATGATTCAGAGAAGTCGGTCTATGGTTGGTGGGTCCAGAGCAGAAACAGCATGGCAGAGGGGTGTCTTAGTTACTTTTCTCATTGGTAAGACAAAATACCTGATGCTGAAAGTTAAAGGAGGAAAAGTTTATTTAGCTCACAGTTTGTAGAGGTTTCAGGCCACAGTTGGCTGGCATGTTTCACTGTGGAAGCGGTTATGTGAACTTTTATAGTAATAGAATAAAGGAAAGTCATAGGTCAATACATTTACTAATTACATTGGTGGGGGCATCAAGGAGGTGGAAGATAGAAAAGCAGGGAAGTCTCTTCTGGAGGTCCTGGAAGGGATCTTACAGTATTCTTAGCTTTGGAGTTTGTCGGGGCTAGAACTCTGCTAAGCTTAGTGCTCTTTTCTGAGACATTTGTCCCACTACTGGTGAGAATGTCGGGTCAAACACAAAAGTTAAGGTAGTTGGCTATTAAAGGGCCCAAGATAGCCCAGAATAATTTTGGTTGTAGACCTAAAACATTGCATCTCCCCGACCATGATGTTTTAGTCAGTTGAGCTCAGCCTGCAGAATCTGTAATGTAGATATAGTTGTTTTTTTTTTTAACAGAACTTCAGTTCAGAGTTCAATATAGTTGCTGATAGCCACATGTGCTGTTGACCACTTAAATGTGGGTAGTCCAAGTTGAAATGTGCTTTAAATGTAAAATACACACTAGAACTCAAAGATTTTAGCACAAAAAAGTAAATTATTTCAATGATTTAAATATTAATTATATGTCAAAGTGATTATATTTTCAATATATCAGACTAAGTGATTTAAAATTAATTTTTTCTGTTTTTATTTGTTAATATAGCTATTAGAAAGCTTAAATTATATGTGACTCACATTTGTAGCTTAAATTACATTTTAAATGGGTAGCAAAATCTGAGCCAGCCGGCTTAATGATTGATATTGGATCTTTCCCTCCCTCCCGTTTGCCCTTCCCTCCCTTCCTTCCTTGTCTTTTCTTCATTTTTCTTTATTTTGTTCTCCATGATGACCAGTAAAACCCAGTGCTTACAAGTACTCGATAGCAGCACAATGAAAGACGGATGGTTAAAGTGGCGAGAAAGTTGATAGCAAGATTATTTGAAATAATCTTATTAAAAGTTAGCCGGCAGTGAATAGAAGACATTTGGTACTATTTAGATTTATCACCTTTTATAGTTCATCATGCTTTGGCCTTTATTCAGTAAATTGCTTGCTTGGAGAACATGTAAATCTGAGCACAAAATAACTTGAATAAAAATTCCTGACAAATAATATCCAGAACAATTGTGAAGTTATAGCTAAAATTTCAGGGACTCATGCAAGAACAGATATTATGGTAGATAATTTACTGTATCAAAATATTTTTATCAAATCCTTTCTGATGTCTGGAAGTTATATAATCCTTTTAATTTAATCAATGATGAAGATAAATTTGCTGCCTTGGACTCTGGCCATTTTCTTAATGCCAAACAGAAATAAAAAAGCTTTCAACAAAAGGGAGGACATAAAAGAATTAGAACAGTTTGTCTTGTAGCAAAATTTCATAAACTAATTTCTTTAAAAATTTCCCATTTGCTGAGTTGGATCCCCGGTACCAAAAAAAAAAAAAAAAAAATTCCCATTTGCTAGACTAAAGAAGTGTATAGTCAAATTCAGAATTTTTTTTCTTCTCAACATTTTTAATGAAGAGTTTATGCATTACTAAGTTACCTAAAATCTTCTAGGATAACTGTTTTTCTTCATTTATTAATATTCCAATTTAATAAGTAAAATGTTTATATTCATACTCTATAACATGATGTGTTGATATATTTAAACATTATGGAATACCTAAATTAAGCTATTTACTGTGTACATTACCTCATACACCTTTCCTTGTGGTGAAAACACTTAAAATCTACTTTTTTTTAAAACTAATTTTCAGGAGTAGTATGTGTTGTTACTTGTAATTGCCATAATGTACAATATAATTTTTTATATAATTCTTGAATTTATTCTTCCTCGCTGAAAGTTTGTCTCCTTTGACAAGTATTTTCTTCATTTCTCTCCTCCTCAACCTCTGTTAGCCACTATTTTACTCTGTTTCTATGAGTTTGACTATTTACTCAACTGACACATAATAATTTACATATTTATAGGCACAATGTGATGTCTCAACAGATATATAGACCATGTAATGATCAAAACAGGGTAACTAGCAATATGTATTACCTCAAACATTTATCAGTTTTTCTAGTGAAACAGTCTTCTTCTCTAGCTATTTTAAAATCTGCAATATGTTGTTTTTTGACAAGTCATCCTATTATGTAAGAAATCACCAGAAATTATTCCTTCAATTCAGTTGTAACTTTGTACCCTTTCACCAACCTCTCCCTGTGCCTCTTCCCTCCCTAGTGTACAGTAAGTAACTACTATTCTACTTTCTACTCCTGTGAGACCACCTGTAATAGATTCTACATTTGAGGGAGAGAGAGTGGTATTTATCTTTCTTTGTCTGGTTTATTTTACCTTACTGAAGGTTCAGTCACCTTGTTGCAAATGGCAGGATTTTATCTTCCTGTGGATGAATAGTATTCCACATGCGTGTTCACCACATTTTCTTTATTCATTCATCTGTTGATGGACCCATAAGATTATTTCTTATCCTGGCTATTGCAAATATTTCTGCAATAATCATGGGTATGTAGGTCTCTTTTAGACTCACTGATTTCATTTCTTTAGGGTGTATAGCAGTAGTAAGAATGGTGGATCATATGGTAGTTCTGTTTTTAATATCTTGAGGAACCTCCATACTGGTTTTTATAATGACTGTGCTAACTACATTTCTCTTAAAAGTGTGTAAGATTCCTTTTTCTCTACATCCTTGCCAGTGATTGTTACCTTTCATCTTCCTAATAATAGCAGATCTAACAAGTTTGAAATGAGATCTTATTGTGGTTTTAATTTACATTTCTCTAATGTTAGTGATGTTGACTATTTTTGCATGTATTTGTTGGGTTTTGAAAAATATCTGTGCAGGTCCTCTGCTCGTTTCTAAATTTTTTTTTTTTTTACTATTGAGTTGCTTAAATTCCTTATATAATTTGGATATTAACCCCCTATCAGAGATACAGTTTGCAAATATAGTCTCCCATTCTGTAGCTTGTCTTTTGGATCTGTTGACTATTTCCTTTGCTGTGCAAAAGGTTTTAGTTTGATGTAATTCCACTGTTGCCTGTATATTTAGGGTTATACATACACTTTTTTTTACCCAGACAAATGTCATGAAGCTATTCTCTTATGTTCTCTACTAGAGGAAAGTTTTACCTTCTTGAATCTTATGTTCAAATCTTAATCCATTTTGAGTTGATTTTTTGGTAAATGTTGTATGATGTGTGTCTAATTTGTTTTGCATATCATCCAAGGATAACTATTAAACAATGTTAGAGAAAATAAGAAAGATTGAATTTAACAGTCCTTGTCCAATCTTCACTGATAAGTGATCCACAACACGTGATTTTCTTCAGCGTGTTGTACAAAAAGGACTGAAAGGAAAAGGATTAATTCAAAGCAATAACGAGTTGAAACTTACTACTTCAATAATAACAAAAAAGATCATTTATATTTTTAAAACTATTTTAAATAAATTATTTTACTTTAGCTATGGACATTTCTATAATTTTTAGAATTATTTTCTCTAGTGGCATTTCCTTATATCTGCAAAAATAAGTATTTAGATATCAAAAGACACAGATATTATTTTGGGAATTTATTCTTGCCTGTTAACTTTCCTTGGCAGTACTTTAAAAATGACCTCTTAAAAGGTGAACTTCAAAGTATCTCTTTGGAATTTTGGATGTAGACAAGCTTCTGGACTAGCTTTGTTGAATCCTTTCTCATCTACCCTAATATTTGATGGCATTAGGCATTCTAGAACATATATTTTTAAACATCTTATTCAGTGGATGAAGTTAACAGAGAAGGAATTGATACCCCTCACTTTTCATCACATCCTCCTTAATGGGTTCTGTGGGATGACTCTCACTGCTCAGTGCTTTTCCCCTTCGCATTTGGTGGCGTGTCTGTGGTCTGAAGCATGGGCGGCTCTCTGGATCGTGGCTCTGCTTTCTGTACCACTGAGATGGGCTTACAGGGTTGTCTCTCTGGTTTCTTCCTCACAGGGTGTGAGCAACAAGCTGACTAGCAGAAATCCCAGTGTGTGGATTCTCATTCAAGGACAGATACATGAGTTAGGACGTATTTTGGGATGTCATGCCCCAGTTATCAGTAGCTTAATAAGACAGGTTTTTCTTACTCACATTTTATGTCCAGTTAAGCTCAGCAGCAGAGGTGTGGGGCTACTGCACACAGTTGCTCACATTCCCCTTTGGCTGACATGCCAGTGCTTTGTGATACATCTCAAAATGTTGTTGGCTGCATAGTTGTTCAAGCAGAAGAGAAAGACGGAGTGCTGTGCACTCTCTTTGAAATACTCTGACTGAGAAGTGGCACAGATCCTTCTACTCACAGCTCATTGGTCAGAACTGGTCTCATTGACACAGATATTTGATGAGCGATGAGTATCTCTGGTGTAATATTCCCTCTTGATCATTAATATTCCTTTCTATCCTTTTCCTGCACATAGACTAGCCCCTTGAAAGGGAGAAAGTTCTATCCAACTATTGCATTAAACTCAAACATCAGGAGGAATCACATCTGTCTCCACATCAGGTCTGATAGCATTCCTCTAGTGCAGAGTCAAATGAACTAAAAGATAAATTGTCTTCCTCCCAAAACTCCATCTTAATTGTATGGAATGAACAGATTAACCATTTTATCCAATGTCTGATAATAGGCAATTCCATTTAGAATTAGAAACAGATTTTGCTTTTGTTTGTTTGAGACAGAATTTTGCTATGTAGCTTTGAAATTATAATCTTCCTGCCTCAGCCTCCTGAGTGCTGGGATAACAGGTGTGCACCACCACACCTAGTTTGGTCCATAATGATTCTGAAATCCTGTTGGCAGACACTTGGAGGGCCCTTCTTCCCCACCCTGGTTTGGGAGAGCTGTTACCTGACTTGCAGAATTTATTTATTCATTGTTCTTACTGGCCCTGATTATGCCCTTTGTGAAGTTCTTCCTTTTCTTTTATTTTTAAATTTTAAAATCTTTATCTTTATCAGTAAATGTTTGTAGTAAATAATAATCGCATTCATCAAGGGGCATTAATACATGTACATGATGCACTTTAATTCTTTGTATGTCCCCTTCTCTTCCTCTACCTCCTCTCTCTCCATCTCTTGGTCTCCTTGCCATTTGCAAAAAATCCATCTTCCTGTTTACTATCATCTATCTTTTATTTTGTTCTTTAATATATTTATACTTTGGGTTTCTCATATAAGAAAAATCATGCAGTATTTAAGCTTCTGTGTCTGATTTATTTCACTGAACATTGTGGTCTCAAGGTGCAGGGTCCTCTTTTTCATTATCTTCTTCGGCCACAGGCCGAAAACAGGCATTAAATAATATTAGTTTCTTAGAGGATTTATAAATTTGGAGCCCAATTCTTATTCTTTGAAATTTTGAACCTCAATGAATTTTGTGTCTCAAATAGTCACGGACTTGCAGTTTCCTTGATAGTCAAGTGTTTTGAAGATTTCTATTTTAATCCAGTCATATAATTTAGTAACTAAACCAGCAGTTATTTTTGAGCTTTAACCATCAGATCCATTATATTTCTTTGTTTTCCTTTCTCCAAATAGTTATGTTATACTCTCTCCTTTTTACTTAATGGTGGATACTATGAAGCTTCCAGGACTTTGGATAAAAGTCCACCCTTAATCTGATATTTTTCCTGAAACATTTTATTCATCGATAGGTTTTACTTGACCTTTTCTTCTTGGTTCTTAACACTTATAGTTTAGATTACAAGAGCAATTATTTTAAACAGTGTCCAAGAATCTGAATCTGTGAAACATTCTTTTTTCTCTTTCAATTTCTTCTTGCAATCAGTAAACCCTGTCTTGAGTTTCTTGTCATTCTTTAGTGTTTACATGACAGATTCTACCAATAGTAACCAATGTACACATTGTTTCTTTTCCCAATCTCTTCTTTTAGAGCTTCCTGTTTAATACTTGTGTTTATTTCCAAGTAACTTTATGTGATTATTTATCAAATATTTTCCACTGTATAAGTATAGCTAACCATCTTTTAACCTGAGGTATCTATTTTCTTGCTTCTTTGCTATCTGACCACGAAGCCAGTGACATATGTCAGGGTTTATCATGGAACACCTTGTTCCTGACGTGAATTCTGTATTCATTACATAGGCTAGAGTATGCTAAACTAATAACATTTTCTATGAAATATTAGTGTATCAGCACAATGTTGTTTTGTTCTTGCTAATCCTAGGTGTTCAACAAAACAGAAGGCCTCTGCGCAACCTAGTTACTCACAGACTCAGGTTTACCAAGCTCTGTCATCTTACAGTGTCACCAGATTAGTATGTCACCTCCATGGAGAAGGAGACAGAAAGCTGGCTCTGAAATGTCAGGGAGGTTGTCAGGAGAAGCAGTGAAGTGCTTGCTTAGCAGTAAATATCCTGCAAATACACTGAAAGGAGCACTTACTTAATATCTGCCTAACACGGGGAGGCAAGAGGTACTTAGGAATTAAAAATGTTCCTGATGAGGTCTATGTTATCACTAATTTTATGGTCCCAACCAAAATATATTCAATGTCAAAGCTATCTTATCTCTCCTTTTCTAAAAGAATATCTTTATATCAGTTTTAGAGAAAAAGTTCTTTAAAATAAAATAAGACCTAAAAGCTTTAAAAAGAAAAGTTCTCCACATGCTTGCTCTTCTTTTTCCTTATCTTCTTGAGATTAGTTATGAATAAAATTTTATAAAATATTTTATTTAGGTCTTTAAAGATAGGGCTGGTATAAATATGTAAGGGGGAGACTACTTCTTTTAAGCTACTTCTTTCTCAGGGTGAGAAGAATCATGAACCTTTACTTTTGGAAGCAACTTGGGAGGTAATCAAATTTAAATTCCTTATTTTAAAATGTGAGGAAAGAGAGATATAGAGTAACTAAGTGACTTATCAAAAGTAATGCAATTGACTTTTATCAGGTACTGTGGAGAATCTAAAATTTTAACCCTAAATACAAGCTAATAAGCTTGCGTTCTGTATATGGGTGCTGGTAGAAGACAGAGTAGTCCTGTGTGAGAGACCAAAAACTCTGTTTGTCACTAAGAAAGTGGTAGCCAGAGCTTTGTATTCTTTTGAGTTGGTTTCCCATGCAGGTGGGCCTGCATGGATCCTGCACAAGCAGTGAGCTGTATTGCAGGACACAAAGGCTAAGTTTAAGGTGCTATTTAAGTCGCAGAGATGGTCAGAGTTGCCGGAGGGAGAGCAGGGTTGAGAAGGTGGCCAGAGCTCCTGTGTCCGGGAACGCCGGGAACTTTCTGAGAAATGGCTGACAAGACTGGAGGGATAGGATGGGAAAAAGTAACAAATATTTCTTATCTGTGTTTTTCTTTTCTCTTATTTATTTATTTATTTATTTATTTTTTACCTATCATTTGTCTAATTCTTTCCTGTTATCTTCTTTTTAATTTTTACTTAAAGTAAAAAACCTGTCTTCCAAACAATCATATTCTGTAATTGTAAGATCATTAAATGTGTCTTATCCAAGTGTGTTCTGTATGTGATTTTCAAAAATCATTGTAATGAAATAAAATCTGTGTCTCTAGGGTAGCAAGTCTTAGAGGATCAAAAAAGAGCAAAAGAATGAAAGCTAAGCTTTGAATATATGGATGTGTGACCAGATGGTTTTCCATAGCAACATTTTTCTCCACAGGCATATAGTTTTGATGCTTGCCTTTTAACTTGTTGTGGATTAAAGATAAAACCTCAGAGTTGAAACAGATCAGTAATTAGATTTTTCCTAGTCTCTCTACTTTAAGGAAGAAAGTAGGCTACTTTCTATCTCTAGTTACTTTATTTTTGCCTCACCTTATAGTTGTTCAGCTTTGAGATATTTCATGTTTAGATTAAGCACGCCTTTGGGAAAATTTGATTTTTATCTGTAATTCCAAATCATGTTGCCTTCACAAAGTTAGATGAATGAAAGCTTATTTCTAATTTTATTTGATAGGATAATGCTAGTGCTTTTGTTAATTTCGAAAGTAAGATATTAGATAATATAATGGGTAATGCATAAATTAGTTGTGGTCAACACTTGTTAGTTGAATTTTAAAAAGCTACAAGTGATTGGAATTGCCAAGTCTTGGTTATTGCTCTTAAATCTGAATTTAATTTCTTAACTTTTTTTTGGGGGGGGTGCTGGGTATTGAACTCAGAGACTTGCACTCACTAGGCAAGTGCTCTACCACTGAGCTAAATCCCCAACCCTTCTTAATGTTAAGGTAATTAAGAAAGTACTAGATTAGATAAATTTTCCTTATCACAGAATACATTTATTTTTTAACTTTCTTTTTTTATAAAATGAAATTGTCAGTGTGTTTCTAGTAATCAGATTCTAGAATTAATCTTCCACCTGGTTTGTCTTCCATTCATCTATAGTCATACCAGAAACTATTTATTGAATACATAGCTGGGAAAAGATACTCTTTTCAATATATTCTTATAAATCCTCCAAAGTCAGAAAAGCAATTGTGCAATTTTAATACACTTACCTTATTTTGTAGTTTTTATTATGAAAATGAGAGTTTGCTTTTTTAATGTTAACAATTTGGTAAATTTTAATTTCATCTCTTTAAAAAGCTAGTCAAACTGTTTTTCTCTTTTGAACTCTCCCAGTGAAGCTCAATTTTTGACTTAAATTTGAAATAAGAACCTTGAGTTGCAGTTCACATTTTCCTCATTTGGTTCAGTGAGGAAATTTTTTCATTATTAAAATGGCACTTTATCATCATGTTGAAATAGAAAAAAATCACAATTATTGATTGTAGTATTTTTAATTAAAACAATTTTGGTCCATGTTTGCAATACATAATGATCACATTCATCATGGGCAATTGTAGTTGTTAATCCTGATGATAACTTTAGAAAAGGATGCCTCTGGCAAAATGTTATTGTTCGAAGTGAATCTTACTGATGTAAATAACATAAATAACATAGCTTTTTGTCCCCTCAGATGAAAGTATCTCCTCCCCTTGACAAAAATAAGATGAAAGTTTCTGTGGAAGCCAAGGTAAGACAATTCGATCTCTCTCAACTTTTTTTTTCTGGTACTGATGGTTGAACTGAGGGGTTTTTATTTTTCATTTTGAGAAAGACTCTCACTAAGTCGCTAAGTTGCCCAAATTGGGCTCAACCTTTCGGTCCTCCTGCCTCAGTCTCCTAGAGTGTTGGGATTACAGGTGTGTGTCGCCATGCCTAACATGTTAATAATCCTGCTCAATAAATGAAAGCAATTCATCATGATTGGGTTTCCAGACTACATTTCCTTTTTTCATTAGATTTTAGGTTTTTCTTTCCTAAAAATAGAGAAGTGCTCAGGTTCAGGGCTGTTAGGAAACTTTGTGCTCAAAGCCATCTCAGCCTCTTCCTTTCTTACTATACTGAATTTGGAGTGCTCACAATTGGTAAAGATGACATAAATTTTAAAATTAAGCATTCATAAAAATGGCTAGATATCTAGACAGATACCCAGTTCACAGATATGGAAAACTTTTTTTGCTAGTAGTTTTCTTTTACCATTTTTCTGGGATGATTCAATTCCCTGGCGGTTGTCTTAATGATGTGCTTGTGGAAAGACTGGCATTCTCAGATTCTAACCTTGTAGCACAACTAGTACTGTTGGAAAATTACAGGGAAGAAACTGTCCTGTTCTATATGGCTGAGCTGTGGTAGTCAAATATTTTATGAGTTTCAGGAATATCAGTAATTAGTATTTACAATTATGGTTATAGGATATAGCTAGATGTACTGTGTATAACTATGCATTTTGACAGAAAACAATGAAAAAATAAACATTGAAGGTGTATTTTTTTTTTCCCTATTTGATTGAAATTCAAAGGCATCCCTCTCCTCTGTATCAGCATCCTACTGAATACAGAGATTGCTCAGTGGAAGCGCACGAGACCAGCATGTCTGGCATTCTCTGCTTGGTTGAGAAAATCATGATGCAGGGAGTTGAGCAGACTTTTGCCCCTAATTTGTACCCTTTAGTTTCTGCCAAATTCTTATTCCCAATACGTTCCATAGCCTAGGGAATAAAGTCACACTTAATATTTGATGTAGGTGCTTTCAGCTAGGACAACAATTTCTGATGAAAGTATCTAATTGTACATTTATACTGTAGTTCAAAAATATATATAGTTGATTCTTAAAAGAAAGGTTCTAAAACCTTTTTATTTTCACTTAAATATCTCTTTCAAATGGACCCAATGAGTTATCAACTGCTATAAACATTTCATGAAATAAATGTTTATTGTACTGCTAAGTAAGTGTTTTGAAGAACTTATCTAATATAACACATACAATAGCTATTTTTCTCCACTTTTAATTTGAAGAATAATTTTTTATTTATAAGTGGAAAATATGATGAAGAGATTTTAGAAATCATTAGAGTATGGATTCTTCAATTTGCTACATCATTCACTAAAAATAATTTTGTCAGATCATTTTCTTTATTAGTACATGTGTGTATTACATAATGTTTACATTCCTTGTGTGGAGTTGGTACACGTACCTTCACATCTTAGTTCCTTTTTTATCCCCTTTCCTCTGCTTCCTCCCCATTCCTCCACGGATGCACTTTGAGACCATGATGTTAAGTGAAATAAATCAGACATACAAGCTTAAGTATTCCATAGTTTCTCTTATATGAGAAAGACAAAGTATAAATAAAGAGCAAAATAATAGATAATAGGAAGTAAGAAAACAGATCATTCTCAAAGGAGGAGGGAGTCAAAAGATGAAAATAATTTAAGCTGAATTCATCATTTGTTTTCTAAGTGACTATATAATCTGACCTCTCACTCTGTTTTTTTTTTTAATTTTTGTTTTTGTTTGTTTTTGAGACAGGGTCTCACTATATAATTCAAGCTGGTCTTGAACTTGCTATGTAGCCCAAATGCACAGTGAACCTCCTGCCTCAGTCTCCCGAGTGTTGTGATTACAGGCATGTGTCACCACACCTGGTGATCCACTCTAGCTTTTAAAGACTATTTTATTTTTAATTTCACATGGTGACTAGCACAAGGAATTACATGTAGAATAAACACTATTCAAGTGAGTTAGTATGAAAGAGTAATGTTCAGCTAAAACTTCATTGCATCTTGTGTTAATGATACATTTAGAGAACAATGGGCTCAACTTTGATCACAGTACTTGGCTATCTCAGTAAAATTTCCGAGATTGCCATTTGGCCTCTTTGATGTAGACTGTTGAGGGTACACCATTCTGTATTCAGTATTTGCAACAATATGGGAGATCACCTAATCTTTGATACATAAAGGAAACAGTGCATGCTTTGGATATGTAATGTTCTGGGCTACACTTGTGTTAATATAGGGGCAAGTCCTGAAAGCAATTTGACAACCTATCAAAAATCAGAAGCCATTTTCATTGTACCCTGAGTTGGAAATTGCAGCTGAAATGACTTACATGCAGTTGAATAATTATCCTGTTAGTATCCTATTTACTGGCCTGTGCATAGCAAACATCTCTTGGATATTATAGCAGCTTTCAATGCAGAATGTGAAAAGACCAAACAGAAGTACTTAAACAAAGATAGACTTGGTCTGGCTATCTTTAGTGTGGCAAATACTGTCTTTGCTTTGTTCTATCTGATAAGGCTTCCTGAATTTGGCATATCTTCCTGAGGATTTCTGATTCATAGTCTCCCCGCCTCCTATTTCTCTCTTCCCCTCCCTCTCCTTCTCCCCTGCCCCACAGTGGTTTAAGAAACTTGGCTGTAGAAATAATGAACAGCAAAATCATTTACCTAATTAAAATGTGGAGAAAGGAAACTTTCGATTTCCATCTCAGTGACTGCTAAATCAAAAATAAAACCCTGAATTAGAAAAGAGAGCTTTTTAAATTAATAAGCACACTTCTTTTCTGAATAGGATGAGTCCTACAAATATGGTAATTGATTGTGTAAAAGTGTTTTTCTTAAGCTGTGAAAAGTAAGTTTTATGTGTACTTTGTGCTTTTTATTTTTATCTGCATACAGTACTTATGCTGGGGAGACTAAGAATTCCCATGAACCCCAAAGTAGATTTGTTAAGAAGAATTTGTGCTAAATAACAGCAAACTGAATTTTGTCCTGTTAGTATAGTGGGAAGAACAGGGTTATATTTAGTCTTCCACATAAAAACACCTTGTTTCTTCAAGCATTGTGGTACCAAAGGAATTTAGCTTTTGCATGCAGGTAGATTAGCCACCATGGCTACTATACCCGGATTGCTTAGGCTGCTGTCAAACCTTGCAGCCAGAAAAATGCCTTAGAGCCAGCTATAAATTCAGTGAATGCATTGAAAATATTAAACTTCTTAATGGCACAAGCTTATAGATGGTATTCAAGTTTCATTCAGGCTGTGGTAACTAAATGTCTCTTATGACTTTCCCATTTCTTTTTGCTTTAGGACATTGAAATGAGCCTGACTCAGAGACAAGATATGCATATTTATATATATTTTAAAAGAACAACTAACCTTGAAAAAATGCAGAATAACTTGGAGAGGACTGAATTATGCTTACTTTTCAAATTCTCAATAGTCCAGTATTTTCTGAGTGGTGATTTAAAGTCCTTGTGAGTGAAGAGCTTTCGAAAGAGGCATTTATTAATGTGCTCAATATATTTATTTATGACCAAATATATTTTTAAAACAGCATATGTCCTAGATTTGGAAAATGTTGTTAGGCTTTTTAGTGTTATCTAGCTTGCTTTGGAAGACTTATATTCACAGTAAATACTTAATTTTGACTGGAGAAAAAGAAGGAAAGATGAGAAAAAGGAAATTGACTATGGTATTTTTAATGTACAGTTGTCTATTAGGAATCCTTTTTACCAGAAGTCTGGAATAGCATGTCTGTAAATCACACATGCAGTGATAATTTATTTCATAATGATTTTTAGTTATGGCTACATATTGAAAAGCTTCTGAATCATTAAAGAATCATTATGATTAGGTTAATTTGAATGTTTGACATATCTCCTTTCAGGGTACAATGCTTTTTCCTCAGAGATACCTTCCAGACTTGCTTGTGCCTAGGAAAGCTGGGAGAGCTGGTTAAGTATCCCTTGAATTAGCATAAACTAGATTGAAAGGGGCACTCTCCTTTCTCTTCAGTGGCTTCATCTGTGTCAGAATATTTTAGAAACATGAATCTGGATCAGGCCTGAGTCCATCCTGATTGTCCTGGCTTTTTTTTCTTGGTTTTTCTTTCTTTCTCTTACCCCTCCCACTCATTTGCAGTAAGTTTATGCTCCTGACCCTTCCCTGTGCTACTCCCCTGCCTGGCCCTCCTCCCTATCTCGACTTTTGACTTTTGTTTTGGTTGCATCCGCTTTTAAGGTGGTGACCAATGGAGGCCGGAACACAGTATCCAGAAGAAAAAAACTAAGATGGAAAAATGGAAGATGAAACTATCAAAAGAGAGAATTCTAATTCATGGACACTCAGGAAAAGTTATGTGCATCATAGTTAATTTGTCTCATGCTGCAAATTAAAAATACTTTAAATTCTCAGTATAGTTCATTACTAACAGTGATGAGGTGAGGCTAATTTCCTTTGCTATCGGTTATGAATTATTTTTCTGGTTCAGAAACCAATGATTACCACTTCTGCTAATATTGTTCTGGAAACTTTTATTTTCATGATCCAGTGAACATATATCTCCAGTATTATTGGCATTTTAATTTTGTATTATGCATCCTTATATCTAATATCTAGAACAAATAAGATAGTCTGAGATACTATCCTCAGAATCTTGCTGGGAAGGTTCATTCCACTCTTTGGGCCCTACTTGGCAGCTCCGTGGATAACACAGTAGATTCTCAAGAGGAATGAGTCCTCAAGATGAAACTGTGAGGCTGGGGATTTCATCATTCTCACCTCCTGTAACTTCCCCTTTGTGATATTCCACTTATTTTCCTCCCTGCAGGTAATATCTTGTCAGGTAGTTTCCCGTCTTTCACTCTTACCCCCGGAGCCTCTTGTTCTCCAGAAGAGAAGTTAAGCTTTTAAATCCTAGTACATGTCAACCTTCTTTAGGTTTTAATCTATGTTTATTGAAAAATAAAACACAGTCACAGAAAATACTCCAAATCAAATGTATGACCTCATGAATTATTATAGGATAAACCTCGCCCAGGTCACGAAATAGAGCTTTTCCAGCTGCCTAAGCAGCTCCTTCCAATTGCTCCATCCCAGTTATAGCTCCGTCCCTCTTGCCATTTTCCTGAATTTAATAGTAATGGTTTTCTTGCATTTCCCTTTTTATGGCTTTATTACTCAAATGTGTGTTCATAGACATTCTAGTTTAGTGTCTAAAAATTTGCCATGTCTTTTAAATCTTTCTAAAGTCTCTATCTTCCTCCTCAAGCTCTTTCATTTCCTCATAGGGTACCTGTTGAAGAGCTTGGGAAATTTGATACATGGAACATGACAGAACAGAGTTTGGTGATGCTACCCTTTTGCATTTCAACCTTTTTGTTATGGGTGCTTCTTGAACACTGGCTACTAAATTCATAGAAGGGCTTTCACTCAGGCTTGATCCCTTTCACAAGACTATACACAGTATTTGGGATAATTGTAGGAGTATATGATATCTAGCTTTCCCTCTTTCTGTGATTTTTAGCGGCCACTGATGTTTAATGCCTACATTAATCATCCATTGGCAGTTATAAAATGGTATTTTCTAATTATATTATTTAATTTTCATTTATTAATTAGAACACATTTATGAATAGACACTTTCTTTCATCTCCTATTTAGTTACCTTGTAGTGCAGTTCAGATTGGAAGAGTTGCATAAATTCTTGTTTCTGTCCTTGTATTTACAAGCTCATAAGATCATGATTTGGTTCAGCAGCAGCATCTAAAGGCAACCAAATTCAAAATATTGTTATGAATCTTAAGAATTTCAACAAATGCTTTGCAATCCTGTGCGGTTTGTATTATTGTTGGATATCACATACTACATGATTGGCTATTATTTAATCCTTATATGACCTTATTATCTAGCTAGGAATGGCTTCTTCAGTAACAAGTCTTTTTTTTTTTTTGGATAGATTTCATTCTTCTTTCTTTTTCTGTTTTTCTCCTACAGAATGTAAGTGGCTATCTTAGTTAATTTTCTCTCATTGCTGGGACAAAATACCAGATACCCAAAGTTAGGGGAAGAAAGGTTTATTTGGCTCACAGTTTGTAGAGGTTTCAGTCCACAATCAGCTGGGTCCGCCGAGACAGGGTGGCATGGCAGACAGGCAGAAGGCAGCAAGGTAAACAAGGGAGGCAAGCAAGGGGGCTAATCAGCTTCTTCCTGTATTTTATATCTTACCCAGGCTGCTAGGATTAGGGTGGTGCTAAACCAATCAGTGGATTGATTTAGTAATCACACACCCTTAGTCCCAGCACCACACACTCTACATCCAGCTATCTCTTATCACGTGAGGCTTTGGGGGGACATCTAGACATGAACCATAACAGTGGCTTTATTCTATTGTCACAATAAAAGGAAGACATATCTATATTTTTAAAAATCAGAAAATACAAAAAAACATTAAAAGAGAAACTAAAACTAAGTCATAATTCCACTACTCCAAACTAACCACTATAACATTTTGGTAAATACCCTTCCAGAATTTTATAAGCTTAACATGTAGAAGTGAAATCTTATTTTTTGTTCTACTTTATGTCCCTTTAAAATTGAAATATATTTGATGACTCTGTTACCATGGAAACAAATGTAGACTGTACCACCACTTTTAATATGAGGATATAAATGAAGAGATATTTAGATAGTTTATATTTTCCAGCTAAAAATAATGCGTTAATAAATGACCACCTTTATACGAGAAATGCAAAACATTTCTTGACTAGTCCATGTGTCCTTATGAATTTCCGAATGATCAGTGAAGTAGAGAACGCTGTGTCTGCCTCTCTCCTCACAAGTGAGGGACTAATCTGTGCTTCAGCAGCTCAAAGAGATAAGATGAATGGTAGCAATTCGATTTCTTGCTTAACAATTTGAAACTGTAAAAAAAAAAAAAACAATTTGAAACTGTAAAACTAATAAACTGTGCTAGTCACTGATATTTTGAGTTGGGGCTTGTAGCTACCATATACAAATCTGTGCACGCTGAAGATTAGGAAGAAATAGTGAGTCTGTATAAAGAGAAAAAAAATGGAATGGACATTCAGTGCACCTACTAAGTGCCAGTCACTGTTGTGTTTGGAATGTATCAGCGAATGAAACAAAGACCTGTGCCCCTTTAGAGTGCACATTCCAGAGGAGAAAGTCAAATAGTTGGCATTTTAGGTGAGTAATAAAGCATGCTGCTCTCTTGGTTTTGGCAATTTTCTAGTAGTAGTTTGTGTTTGTATGAATCCTTTCTAGCTGTACTCACTTGGAGTACTTGGCATTTGTGACATTTAGGTATACTTCACTGTCTTACTTATTTATTTATTTTTTTGCTTGAATTGGTTTCAGTCTGTTTCTGTTCTTTTGAACTTTGATGAAAATACTCTTATGCTTTAATATTTAGGTACTTATTTAATTGATTTTGTATAATTTCCTGTTGGTGGTTTATTGGATTAATAAATGGATATTCAAATTTCTCAGATATTTTTTAGCTGAATTGTGTTTTACTTTCTTAATTCTCATAATATTGACAATGAATAAATATCCATGTGACACAATGCCAAATCTTTAGTGGGTGGGACAGGGCCCGGTAATTTGAGTAGGAGAAATTTGATATGAAGGATTTTTAAAGAAATCAAAGTAGTTAACTACAGGGCGAGAGAGAACACTAAAATGTCCCAAAGTAGCCCCTGCAGACTGACTGCTACTTGGAGGACTGTTACACAAGTGCAAAGGGAAAAGCGAACAAGGAAGAGAGTTTGAGGAAGGTCCTGCAAGGTGAGACTCGGTCCTTTAAAGAGAAATTGTGGTTGCCGTCGGAATATGCTACTCGTCACCGTCATGATGAAGGAGCTTGATGGAAACTGCTTGCCTCGACAACTGTTGCCCTGGTGACACCGACTGGAGGGTGCCGGCTGCTAAACAGCCCAGACTACCACTCACTGCTGTGACCTCTGCACATCCCTTCTTTCTCCTGCAGCCTGACAGTGTCCCGCAGAACTTTGATGGGCTGGGCTGTGCTTAACAGAGAGCTGACTGGCAGAAGTTAACACAGTCTACAATCTCACCAGACAAGGAGGTGAGCTGTTAATACCTGCAAATATGGCTAGTGTGTTCTCTAACTCTATAAATAGAGTAGCTGTGGCATCATAGAAAACAGGTTTTAAAAAAGGATTATTTAACTTTTCTCTATACAGAATAGTAGATGAGGGCACAATTCCTATTAGATATGAAGTTATCAGATATGATATTATTAGATATAAAGTTACTTTAAGCATGAGAAAAGTTTCTAATATCTTAAAAACTCTTTCTTTGAGCTATAATTCTGTATCACTGTGTGGCAAAGTGACTGAATGGTTTGTTTCATCATTCAGTTTTGCCACTCAAGTGAAGACCAGCTAGTGCTGGAGTCCAGAGGGAATTTTATTGATTTAAGTTTAATGCTGTGTATTAATCTTGCTGTGAATAGCCTTTCCTCTTCATCAGATGCCCTATATATTGCTTCAATTATTTTACAGGTATTACTTGTAAGCCTTTCCAGATGCATTTGTCTCATAGGAATCTGGAAGCTCTAGAAACATATTTTTAGTATGTATTTTAGTGGTTACAATTTCAAGGTGCAGTCACATTGGGGAGACCATCACAGTTCATCTGCTGTCTCTTAGAGAATGTAGTAAATTGCCCAGTGAACCAAATATTTTTTGGTATTTCTCTCCTTTTTTATGTATTGCACCTGCTAAGCCAGTTATACTAATGCAAAGAAAGACAATTGTTCTAAATGACCACAAATGTTACTTACATAGAATAGTCATCCACTGATGATGTTTTATTGAGCAAACACCATTCTCTTCTTCAGACTACCTATCATGATGAACCTACATGAGTAGGCTTGCCTACCAAATTGCTTCCTGGACCCTGTTCCTATCTGTCCCATATCTTCCATAGTTTGTTTTTAATCTGTGACATTGTTCCGAAGGTCTTGACCTTATTGCGAGTCAGTTCTTCTCCAGAGTTAAAAAACCCCAGTTGTTTCTCCCTGACCAGATTTGATGCAAGGCAGACAAGTTCAGAGCTCTACCTGCTCATCCCATTTTACTTCAGTTTCCTACATCACTGGCCATTTTGCACAGCTGTGTGCTGGGTTTTTCCTAGTAGGTTTCTACGTGTCTTTCCAGACCCATGCCCAGGGTTAGCAGCAAGATGTCTCTGAAACGTGGGAAAAATTGTTTAATCTTTGCCACCAACACTTTCTTATACCATTCACTTAAACGTTTCAAATATTTGAGTACCTCCTATGTGGAGAAAAGCTCAGAGAGTGAAAGGATAAAAGAAGGGAGACTTTAAGTAGGATGACTGACTTCCCTGAGGGAACATTGTGCAGAAAACTAGTGAATTAATGGGGTGAGTTGTGCCCCTCTCTGGGAAGCAATTATTGTAGGCACCACAGACTGTAAATGCAAAGGCCTTATGGCGGGGTGTGCTTTGGTACAGAAAGAATAGCAGGGAGGCACAACTGGCAGGAGGGAGAATGGTCGGTGGCAAGGCTGATGGGAGGCTGACGGGAGTGTGACAGTGAGGACAGATCATCACGTAAGGCCTTACAGACCATGGTAAGGACATTTCATTTTATTCTGAGATAGGAAGTGAAATATTGTAAAGATGTACAAAGCGTTAAGTCTCCCTGTTCATTTTCATGGTGGAGAAAAAATTAAACCTTTAGAATATGGGAACATGACACTTTCTAGTTAAAAATATTTTCACTTTTGTAGCAAAATCTGAAGTGCAACAATAGGTTAAATTGCTAATTTGTCTTTCGTAGGTAGGAGATATAGTCAAGTGAAATGAAATGATTATTCTTGGAATAAGTCAATTTCTTCTTATCAATCAAATCTCTGAAAATGAAAGAGGCTTACAGTTTTTTTTAGCTTCTTGGAAAATAGTCTTGTACTCAGTGGTAGTTTTTGATCATGTATTAACTGATATAAAAATGAAGCAAATTAAGCACTGAAATGGCACAGTAGGTTGTTTTACCACTTGTATCTGAGTAAATGAACTATATTTATAATTTAAATTATACTTTAAAAATTCCTAGTAAAATCTTGACAGAGGCAATGAAAATAAAAATACAAAAATATCCAATTAGGAGATGAGATAGTTATCATTTTATAGAATGAATAAATGTACAATTTGCATACATCTTCCAGTTTAATGGGAGTTCTAAAAACCACAAGTGCATAGGCTCTACTATATTCAAACTTTTAACAGATTTTGAAAATAAAACAGATATTTAAAAATCATAGACATGCTTAAGATTAAATCTATATTAGTTAGACATTGTGTAAGAAAATCAGGATTATAGGGACTCTCAATTGTGCCATAGTTTATTCAATCAAAGTTAATAAAGTTATGGCATTCACTTAATGGCCTGTGGCCCATTCAGACTTTGAATATCTGTATGAATTTCAAAAGTTCAGTGCACTGTGAAACTGCATGGAATTTGTTTTATATGCTACGGTTTGGATATGGTTTGAACGTCCTCAAAGGGTTCATGTGTTGCCATAGAATTCCAGTTGTGAGATACGCAAAGGGGAGAAACTTCCTCTGACGTAGTGTTTAGAGGTGGGATCTTTGGGAGGTGACGAAGATTAGTCAACAGAGTGGCACTCCCATGGCTGAATTCTGGTGGCTTTACCAGAAGAGGCAGAGAAACCAGAACACATACCACGTATGTGTTCCTTGTCTGTTGCCATGCAATGCTTTGCTCTACTTTGGGACTGCTACCAAGAGGCCCATCACTAGATGTGGACCAGTAATCTTGGGCCAGAGCCATGAACCAAAACAATTTTCTTTTGCTTCATACTTATCCATTGTGGTAGTGTGTTATTAGCAACATAGAATAGATTAGTACAGACTGTATTAATTTCTTTTTAACATTTGAGGGTTTTACATGGCTGACATCTAAACCTACCATACAAACTGATCAACAAAAAAGTCTCAGTAGACACAACTTTACCAAAGAGATGTGAGTGCATTAGAATCCAGTAATGGTACAAATTTGAATACATGCTCCTGTTTCTATTCCCAGAAATCTTACATCATTGCAAAAGAAGCAGTGATAGAGTGGGTGTGTCTGTATGCTTAGAAGCAATCATATCAGAGAAGGAAGAAGAGGATAAACAGGATGAAATTTCTCACGGAGTATATTAAAGAGATATTCTTCTCTGACCTTTATCATATATTAGGTCTAAGATATTCAGCTTTAGATTATTGGTTTTTTGTCAAAAGTGGAATCTTTTCTGTTAAAGTCAGATTTGTATTCGAAACACTTCCATATTTCCCAGAATTTTACTATAGTTTTAGAAGATATTAGTATAGAACCAGATAAAAATATTAGATGAGTAAATATCCCATCCTATTCTTCACCAAATCAGACTAGGCCCACATAATCTAACAAATACTGTTTCAGTAGTGGTTCTTTTCTGGCATTTTTAGTTCTGTATTTCCTCAAAATGGCTAAAGAACTTAGTCATTAATAGTACAGAAACAAGAATTGTTCGTGTAATGTTAGCATGATGGTTGATCTTGTTGGTCAGCTTGATTGGCTTGAGAGGTACCTAGGGGATTAGTAAAGCACATTTCAGGATGTGTGAGTAGATGATGGGGACATGACCTTGGGAACTAAATCTGGTCTCTGGTTCCTTCCTCTCTGACTCATTTGCTGTCTCTGCTTCCTGGCTGCCATGAGGTGAGCAATTTTCCTCTTTCATCCCCTTCTGCAATCATGTTTCTGCCTTGAAGCCAGCCAACCAAGGACTGAAACCTCGGAAACCAGGAGCCAAAATAAACCCTTTCTCATTTAAATCATGTGTGTCAGATGTTTGGTCCCAGCAACAGAAAAGTGACTAATAGAGTTATTTAGCCCATGTACTTAGGGGTATGACTTTTGAATAGCTAGTGAATTTGACTGGGAGGAAAACTTATAGGGTGAATAAAGCTATGTTCAGTACACTTTGATGTTGTCCTGATACCTGATCAAGCTGTGCACAAGAATCCCAGGAGTCCCAGACTCTTAGATTACTCACTGTCAAAATGTCCTCAGGAAAAATAAGCCTGCCTAAATGCACATTTTTGGGGATGTGTTCTAATCCAGGTGTGTCACATTTGTTCTGCTCCTAGAGTGCCTGGGAGTGTTTAAGAAAGAGCAAAGGAATAAAAATTATCTTGGGGAGGAGATGATGTTCAATAGCACCTGTTTAGTAGCTTTTTCCCTAGAGGACATATTTTCTTATGTCAGTTTAATTATCAGTTACCATAAGATATGTATAAATAATTAGGAACAGAAGATTTTAAAAATTTACAAACAAGTGTTCTAGCAAAGAGACAATAAAAGTCAGAATCTGTGAAACCAGAAATGGAAAATTTTTAGCAATAGTCATGTAGGAGAACTCATAAAAAGATGTAGGAAAAGGATTAATTACAGACCAATGAAAAAGACAGGAAGAAATATTGAAAAGGAAGTGTGAAAGATGAACAGAAGTCTTACTTATCTTCACATTAAGTAAAATTCACTTGGCTGTTTCCCGCAATCGATTAATATGATCTCATTTTCTGTCAAGAAAATGTGCCTCCCATGCTGGAGGGTCTAACATGGAAAATGTTCATACTTTTCCATTCTGCCTTTTCTGAGCACTGATGGTTTCTCTCACATGGCTGGGCCCTTAAGAGATGTTCTTGTAACCGTGTTTCTCTTGTTAATCAACCCTGCAGGATTTGGAGGTTATTAACACTGGCCTACTTTCAAAGTCCTGAGCCAAAGCCCCAGGGTATGCAGTTGTGTAGAGAGACACAGACAGGAGAAATGGCAGCTTTTCTGTCTTTTTACAGGGAAGAAATCATTCCTGTTAATTAAATGAGGAGTCTGAGAGGTGCTTGGAGAATTGTTTGTAGTTCTCCTGTGGAAAGAGTTTTCTTTGTCATGTCTTTGGATGTCAAGGCTCTAGTACGAGCTTTTCCTTTGTGAATTAGAGTTTGAACTCTTCGCTAAGGAAAATTAAATCTTTAAGAAACCAAGTTTCTAATTGTAAATAGAAACCATAGATTTCAAATTTAAATTTGGACCATCTACCCTTATACTTTAAATTTTATATCTGGGGAAAATAGGGATGCAAAGTAGTGAGCACATTATAGAGAGTAGCTCAAATTTTATCTGCATCTTATGCTGCCATGTGTGGGATCGCTCCTCCTGTATTATCTGTTACAAATATGGGGCCTTGATAATGGCATTCTCAGGCAGCTAGTGCTCTTGACTCTGCCGAGAGCTTCTCCAGGCTGTCTGTTGCTGCAAAGGTGCCGGCTTGTTTACGTGGTTTTCCATTTTGCGCCTTGAGAAATATGGAGGGACTGGTGTGAAATACTAAATTAAGTCTGTTCACAGTAAGTAAAGTAAGTATTCTGTTTGCTGCAAAGTGTAAAAGAGCACAGATTTTAGAGCCTAATTTGGGTTCCGCTTTCTGCCTAACCTGTTTTTAGGTGTGTTATCCTAAGAAGGTTCTTTGTTTCTTTAGTTCTTATATAGGTGAGAACTTTGTACATTGTTGTATCATTTGAGGCCCTTCCAGATGCCTAGTAGGCAATTGATGGATGATAGCTATTTTATTAATTGGGCATTGATTAAGAAAATATAGGTTATGTCACTTTGAACCTTAGAGTCTGAATTTATCCAAAGTACATACCTCTCTTCATTCTTGATTCAGTACTTAAGGATTCAGGCATGTAGTAGATACAGTTTTATTCTGTCTTCAAATTATGTGCCTGTAGGTTTTCAGAGGGAAAGCATTAAGTTGCATTTTGAGCAATCATTACCTCCAAGGTCATCTTCTCATTTTACCTGTTTTGTCCTTTTTTACTAGGGAAAACTGCATTTTTGCACTTTAATTTTCTCTTCACTGTTGTACCTATTAGAGACAAAGTTACTGATTTCTTTTTCTTGATTCTCCATCTCAGAAGTCAAGACAAATACATGTGATCTACCCCCACAGTTACTTCCTCTTTACGCTGATAACTTCCCTCCATACTCTATTTCCAACCAAATCTTCCTTTACATTTAAAGACACTCAATTAAACTCACTCTCTCTGGCATTGTATCCGTGTTAATTACCTTTTAACTAACCTCTGTTTCTTCCAACTGTTTACTTGGATTCTTGCAGGGACTTTTAAAAAGGCTAGGTTTTTTTTTTTTATATGAGTATTTACAATGTATTAGAACAAAACTTCAGAGTTATAATGCAGACCTTTCAGATTGTTTTGTTTCTAATGTTGTAATCATATAACAGATTTTTCTAAACATTAAGCAGGTAAATAATGATACCTGCTTCTTACCCTACTGTAAGAAACAGAATACAACTAACAAGAATCTCAATTTTGGTTAAGTGAGGATTGATGAACTGTAGCCCATTAACCAAATATAGCTCACTGGCTGTTTGTGTGTTCCTTTTGGCCTAAGAATAGTTTTTATATTTTTAAATGGTTGAAAAAACTTTTAAAATGGGTTGGGGATTTAGCTCAGTGGCAGAGCCTCGTGTAGCAGCAGCACGCCCCAGCATGCCCACCCCACAAAAAAACCTTTAAAAATGATATTTCATGATACATGAAAAGTTATATAAAACTAAAATTTCAGTGGTATAAAAAAGTGGTACTGGAATACAGCCATTCTCATTTTTTTCACAAATTGTTTATGGTTGCTTTTGTATTCCAAAAGCAGAGTTGAATGGTTTCAATAGATACCAAGGTCTGCAAACCCTAAACTATTCACCATCTGGCTTTTTATAGAAAGAGCTTCAGGGCTCCTGGTATAAAATAGCAATGCTATTTATCTACTCCATGATTTTATTATATAATCCTTAGAGTATTCAGACTTCTTCCATGTTATTAACTGATTTGTCTAAGATCGCAATCTAGCTAGTGTAGTTTGAATTTCACAAATCTTTTCACCAAAACCAACCTTTTAAACTTAATTTAAGGAAGAAAAACAAAACACTAAACAATGTTAATATTCAAAGAAAACATCTACATTTAAAAAATACAATAATTTTTATCTTTCATCTATATACAGTGATAATGGGCTTTCACTGAGGAGGACTTGCCAAGAAATTTATGAGAAGTAATATATTTCATTATTTACAATATAATAGATTACTGAATAAATTGATTCATGAAATGGCTAGTGATTAAATAGGGGGTAAGACTGTGATATTTGTTACGGATTTTGTACACATATGCATATTGAATTCAGTAGAAAGGAAAGTATCCTGAAATGCTGTTAATGTGGGACATGGGTAAGAGTACTATTCATTTCTCTAAATTTTGTGACAAATGATCAGAAATTTACTACAGAGATTCAAAATTACATGTTGAACAAAATAGAAACTGTTAAGATAAACTAGAATGAGTTGGTTTTATATCTTATCTTTTATGTTCATTTATTAAAAATGTTAACAAATGGCAGCTATCATTACTGTGTGTTATGTTTCAGTGGAAAAAGATGGATTGAAAATTCTTCTGGTAGAGAGAATATTTGAAGACTAAATGATTTTATAGCCAATTATATAAATAGGAGGTAAATTTTATTTTATAATCAAAGATCAATTATCTTTTGTCTTAAACCTAGTCCAATGTGGTATAAAAATCATACTGTGATTAACAACTTTAAAAACCTTTTTTATTAAGCATAATTTCAAACATATACAAAGTCAGAAAGAATAATAAGACTAATCTTTGATATAGCCGTCATTCAGCATCAACAGTTTTAATTTCAGGGCCACTCTTGTCTCATCTTTAAAAGAGTCCATCCAACACTGGATTATTTTTAATCAAATGTTTAGAAATATTTCCTGTGTGTATCTCTAAAAGGTAACTACATAAAAGAATTGTATCCTTATTAAATCTAAACATAATATTGTTAGGATCTAAAGTGCAGTCCTGTCTTCTAGTTCTGAGATTCTGTCTTGGCTCTCATTTAATCGACTGCGTATACTTTCAAGACAGTTTTTGATTTCTTGGACATCTGTTTGGATCTGTTTCATGGGTTCCATTTCTTTCCTGAA
>PVJO010008757.1:13055-73454 GCA_004026905.1 Hystrix cristata | reverse complement strand
TATGACTAAATCGAGCACATTAACATATGGATTACCTCATATACTTATCTTTCTTGTAGTGAGAACATTTAAAACCTCCTCTTCTGTGGCTGGGGATTTAGCTCAGTGATTAGAGTGCTTGCCTTGCAAGCGCAAGGCCCTGAGTTTAATCCCCAGCACCAAAAAAAAAAAAAAAAAAAGAAAAACCTACTCTTCTAGCAATTTGTGGATACATAATGTATTGTTATTAATTAGAGTTATGAGCAGCACTTCCTCTGCCATGCACTTCTGCCATGTTGTTTCTTCTTTAGAGGCAGACAAACATGGACTGAAATGTGAGCCAAAATAATCCTTTCTTCCTTTAAATTATGACTGCCGAGTACTTGTCCCAGTGACAAGAAAGTGACTAAGACAGATTTTGGTCTTGGGAGGGTGGTCCATGCCCTGACTACCTGACCATATGGTTTAGAAGTATTTGGAACTTGTTTGCAGTTTGGAAAGGTTTAGAGATGCCCACTAGAGAAGCCCTAAAATGCTGCAAACCGAGCTTAATGGAATATTCTGGTCAGTGTTCAGAAGACCAGAATTCCGATAAAAAGGGAGATGGTAAAGGCCAGGCTCAAGAAGTTTCGGTCTCAAACACAAACTCCATTGGCAGTTGGACTCAAGAACATAGGGCCTGACAGAAATCTTGTCTGCATTTTACTCATGTTCTGAGACTTTGCTAAAGACTGAGATTAAGGACAGTGGACTATTTATTCCAGCTGAAGAAATTCCCAGGCAGCCAAATGTTCTGTGTGTAGCTAGGATACTGCTTGCTGCTTTCAGCTAAATTTATATATAATCAAGAGCAAATAACCTATTCAAAATGTTTTCAACAAACTAAGAAAATCCCAGGTCCTGACAGATTTACTGCCAAAACTCTACAAGAATTTTAGAGAAGATCTAACACCAATATCCCTCACGGTTTAGTGAAATCAAAAGGGAAGCAATATTCCCCAAACTGTAGACCAATCTCTTTAATGAACATAAACACAAAAATCTTAACTAAGATACTGGCAAACAGAATGCAGCAAATCATTAAAAAGATCATACATTATGACCAAGTAGGATTCATTCCAGGAATTCAGGGATGGTTTAACATATGCAAATTAACAAACGCAACTCACCACACAAATAGAAGAAAGGGCAAAAACTATATGATCATCTCAATAGATGCAGAAAAAAAAATTGACATAATTCAGCACCCACTCTTGACGAAAAAAAAAAAAACCTCAAGAAAATAGGAATAGAAGGTCTCAATCTTATAAAACCCATCTATGACAAGGAATGGCCAACATCATACATAACAGAAAGAAGTTGAAAACGTTCCTTCTAAAACCAGGAATAATACAAGGATGTCCACTATTAACACTTTTGTTCAACATTGTTCTCAAAATACTAGTTAGAGCAAATTAGACAAGATAAAGAAATAAAAGCAATATGGACTGGGAAAGAAGTTAAATTATCATTATTTGCTGATGACACGATCTTCTACATAGAAGATCATAAACACTCCACCAAAAAACTCCTAGAACTAATAACCAAATTCAGTAGTATAACTGGATATAAAATCAGCACTCAAAAATCAACAGTGCTTCCCTACACCAGTAACAAACTTACTGAAAAGGAATTTAGGGAAACAGTACCTTTCATAATAGCATCAAGAAAAATGAAATACTTAGGAGTTAACCTAACCCTGGAAATGGATTTTCAAATTCCATTCATATGGAACATTCATATGGAACAAGAAGAGACCTAGAAGAGCAAAAGCAATACTGGTTAACAAGGGAAAGGCAGGAGGAACCACATTCCCAGACCTTGAGTTATACTACAAAGCTACAGAGGTCAAAACAGCATTGTATGGGCAAAAAAAAGGACATGTGAGTCAATGAAATAACAGAATACAAAAACAACTCCAGGCACACTGAGTTATGGTGTCTTTGACAAAGGGCCTAATCTGTTTGCTGGAGGGAAGATAACCTCCTTCATAAATGGTGCTGGGAAAACTGTCTATCCACATGCTGAAGGTTACATTTAAACCTGCATCTCTCACCATACACTAAACTAAAATCAAATTGATAAAAGATTTAAACACTAGGACAGAAATGCAATGGCAGATAAAAATAGGTAAAACTCCTGAAGGTATAGGTATAGGCAAAGATTTTCCAAATAAAACCACGGTTGCATGAGAAGTGATACCAAGAAACAACAAATGGGACCAAATTAAATTAAAAAGCGTTTGTACAGCAAAGGAAACCACAAAAAAGGGAAGAGACAGCCTACAGAATGGGAAAAAATGACAACTACTCCTCAGAAGAAGGAGTAACTTCTGGGAGAGACAAGGACCTCAAAATAATTAGACACCCTGAATTTAAAGACCCAACCCAAAAATGGGCATCTGAAATAAATAGATATTTCTCAGATAAAGAAATACAATCTGCCAATAAATATATGAAAAAAAATGTTCAACATCCCTGGCTATTTGAGGAGAGATACAAATTAGAATAACTTTGAGATTCCAGAAAAAGTGGCTACCCTCAAGAAATCAACCAATATCAAATGCTGTCAAGGCTGTGGGGAAAAGGGAACACTTCTTCATTGCAGGTAAGATTGCAAACTGATAACAACCACTATGGAAATCAATATGAAGAATCCTCAAAAATTTCAAAATAGAAATTCCATTTGACACAGCTATTCTCCTTATTAGTATCATTCCAAAAGAGTTAAGAACATCATACCACAGTGATGTATGTATACCACGTTCACAGAAATATAATTCATAATAGCTAAATGTTGAAAACAGCCTTTATGTCCATTAACAGATGAATGGATAAAGAAAATGTGGTATTTATACACAATGAGGTATTACTCTGCTATAAAGAAAGATAAATTTGAGGCATTTGTAAGAAAAAGAATGCATTAAGATCATAACTTTAAATTAAGTAAATCAGACTCACAAGCTTGAATATCACATGGTGTTCCTTATATGAAAAAGATAATATATAAAGTATGAAATAAAAGACAGATAATAGGAAAAAAGAGAGAGGGAAAAAGTTATTGTATTCTACATACGTTTCTGCTGTTTTTTTCTAGTTTCACTCCAATATGATGTGACAGCTCACTTTGCAGAATTTCCATTTCTTTGGATATGCAAAGGTCTTTATTGTTGTATGAGCATGGTATATCCTGAATAAAAGGTAAATAAATAAATTTTCAGAATATGAAAATCTATGAAAATAGAGAGTAGCTCAGTGATTGCCTAGATTTAGGGGAGAGGGATTGGAACATGGTAGCTAGTGGGCAGAGTGTTTTGCTTTGGCCTAACAAAAATGTTCTAAATTTGATTGTATTCATGGTTGTACAACTCTGTCAGCATACTAAAATTTATTCAATCATACAGCTTAAGTCTGTAAATTGTATAGCATATAAATGTTCAGTAAAGCTGTTATTTTTTTAAAAGAGAAAATTTTTCAGTTTCCTTGGAAAAGAGGGCCTGTAAAGTTCTGGCTGAAGAAAGCTTAGGTTGCTGAGAAGTTTAGCATTAAAAATCCAAGTGCTTTGACTCAGGACAAAAGAAAGGATGACTTGAAAAAGTGAGACTTCACTTTGAGAAGGGATCCCCAGGGAAAAATAGCTCATTCCAAGCCAGGTAGGAAAGATTTTCCTGGAGCTCAGTCTTCTGGGTACTCATAGGCCTTTGCAGCCATGATACAAGGAACCCTGGCCCCCCATGCTGGTGGTAGACCTTGGAATTATTCACACGTGTTGATGTTATGGACATGCAGAATTCAAGAGTTGTTGAATCAGAGAAGCTTCCGCCCAGATTTCAGAAGAAGGCCTGGGAGGATAGGCAGTGTTTCCTGAGAGGGGAATATGTCAAGCTATGACAGTAAAGCCAAAAGTGCAGTGGAGACCCCAGGAGATTGGAGAAACCAGGAACATGAGATATCTATTGATAAGGCCACAGTCAGTAAGCAGATCCTGCCCACAAGAGAAGCCATGGGGGCAGGACCACACAAGCCATTTGGAGTGTGCATCTCACCACAACTTCCCCAGGGTGCTGGACACAGAGCTGCAGGATTTAATGTTTGCATTGCTGTATTTTGGTATTCCTTTGGCTCCATTCCTTTCTATCCTCTTGTTCCTTCCCTTTGACATATGAATATTTACTCTGTGCCATTGTATGTCAGCAGTGTTTAGCTTTCTTTTTAGTATTCTCCTGGGGATCACAGTTAAAAGTTTGCCTTAAATGTCGGAGGAGATTTTCAGCTTGGACTTTTCAGCAGCGTGGGAGCTGGTAAGATTCTGGTGACTCTTAATGTACTTTGTCTAAAGAGATATGCATTAGTTTTTAGGGGTCAGGGACACAATGTTATGGTGTATATCTAGATGTTTCCTAAGAGCCTTGTGTGCTCATAGGAGTTTTCAAATGGTGAATGAATCATGGGGATGTCATATCTAAATGTGAGGTTAGGAAGTGGGAAGTGGGCCTGGTCAGAAGAGGCTGGTCATTAGAGGCATGACCTAGAAAGGTGTATCTCCCTACCTGTCTCATCCCTTCTCTCTCTGCTTCCTGGCTGCCATCATGTGACCAGCTTTTCCTCCTCCATGCTCCTACTGCATGCTATTTCTTCTTTGCAGCTAGTCAACCATGCATTGAAACATGAGCCAAAATAAACCTCTCCTCTGTTATATCATGTATGTCAGATGTTTATACCAGCGACAAGAACGTGACTAAGACAGTATCCAAAAAGATCATTTCCCAGACTAATGAAGATTTCCTTCTATTGTTTTTTCCTAGTAGTTTCACCATGTCAAGTCTCACATTTAAGTCTGAGATCTATTTTAAGTTGATTCATGACTATAGAGTGAGATGGCAGTCTCATTTTATTTTTCTTCATGTCGATGTCGATACCTTTTTCCCACCACAATTTGTTGAAGAGACTGAACTTTCGTCAGTGTGTGTTCTTAGATCTTTGTTGAAAATCAGTTGAATATAAATGTATAGTTTTATTTTAGGGTTCGTTTTCTGTTCCACTGGTGTACGTACCTATTCTTGGATAGTATTGGGCTTTTTTGACTATTATATTAGATTTCGAAATGAAGTAGGGTAATGCCTGTAGTTTTTCTTTGTTTCTCAAGATTGTTTTGGCTATTCAACATCTTTCCTCTTTCTCTGTGAATGTTAGGATTCATTTTTCTATTTTTTTAATGCCACTGGGATTTTGATAGGAATCACATGGAATTTTTCGATTCCTTTGGTTATGGTCACTGTGCCAATATTTATTCTTCTAATCCATGAATACTAGATCTATTCTCATCTTTTTATTTATTTGTGTCTTTGACCACTTTTATCAACGTTTTATAGTTTTCAGGGAAGAGGTCCTTCAACTCCTCGATTAAACTTATTTGTATTTTGTTTTTTATTGTAGTTATTGTAAATGGGATTGATTTCTTGATTTCTTTTTCTTTAATTCATTGTTTGTGTCTAGAAGCCTTACTACTTTTTACATTGATTTTGTGTCCTAAAAATTTTACTGGATTGGCTTTCTAGTTTTAAGGGCTTTTTTTGTTTTTGTGTTTGTTTCTTTGTTTGTTTGTTTGTTTTGGGTTTCTTTGGGTGAAACCTTTAGGTTTTTCTATACATAAAATTATATGATCTGCAAACAAAAGCAATTTAATTTTTCCTTTCCTATTGAATTCTTTTTATCATTTTACTTTTTTATTTTATGTTAAAATAAAACAAATTATCCTAACAAAATAATAAGAGAATAACAATAGTTAATATACTGTCAGTCATTATCTTCAAAGCAGTTACTGAGGATATAAGATAGAAACCAAAAAGATTCTTACAAAAGTGAAACAAACAGATAATAAGCCAAAACTTTCTTTTTAATGAACTAAGATAAACTAGTAGTATAAATGAAACAAATTAGCATACATATTAAAATATTTTTGAAACAACAGAATATGCAATTTGGAGAAGTATTTGAACTTCTCCTTACATCCTTTTTATCTTTCTTTTACTTTGCTGTTTATTTGTATGTCTATATCTATATCTATATCTATCTTCTATCTATATTGTGTTTCTCATATAAGAGAAATCATTTGATATTTGAGCTTTTTTTGTCTGACTTATTTCACTTAATATTATGTTCTTAAATTGCATCTATTTACCTATGAATGCCTAAGGCTATCTTTCTTTATGGTAGTGTAGTAATCCATTGTGTATAAATATCACATTTTCCTTATCCATTCATCTGTTGGTGGACATATACACTGTTTCCAAATTTCCAAGATCTAGATATTATATGTTGCTACTATATTCAATTGAAATTTTTCTCTTTCTCTTGACTAATTGCTGCGGCTAGGACTTCCAGTTTTAGGTTGAATAGAAGTGGCTGTAGTGGACATTTTTGTCTTGTTTCTGAAGTAAAGGAGAAGATTTCATCTGATCAGCACTGATTATCATGTTAGTTGTGGGCTTATATTGCTCTTCTTCTGTTGAACCCTCTTCTTATACCTAATTTGTTAAGAGTTTTTGTTATGAAGAGATGTTGAATTGTGTCACCTGCTTTTTCTGCACCTATTGAGATAGTCATGTGGTTCTTATCCTTCAGGGTATTAGTGTGGCATATGTCATCCAGTGGTTTGCATAGGTTGAACCATTCTTTCACCACAGGGGTAAATCCTACGTGGTCCTGATGTGTGATCCCTTTAATATACTATTGAATTTAGTACTTTCTTGAGAGTTTTTTGCATCTTTGTTTATGACGGATATTTAGTTACAATTTTTTTGGTAGTATTTTTGTTTGACTTTAGTATTAGAGTAATATATTCATAAAATGAATTTGGACATGTTATCCCCTCTTCAAATTTTATAACCAGTTGAGAAGAGCTAGCCCTAAGTCTTCTTCAAATTTTTGGTAGAATTGAGCATTGAAGACATCAGGTCTTGTACAATTGTTTTTAGAAATAATTAAGATTATTGACTGAAAATTATAAATAATCCATAATATACATAACAGTGTAAAAGGTGAATATAATTATGCACACAAAAAATTAGATCTATTACACTTAGGTTTTGTTTGCTTTGTTTTGTTTAGTTGTTTTGTTTTTGCAGTGTTTGGCGTTGAACTCATGACCTTGTGAATGTCAGGCAAGTACAGTACCACAGAGCTATATATCCTTAGCCCTCTATACCAAGAAATTTTAGTGAAAACAGTAATAATATGTTGTTAAAATTCAGAGTATAAAATACGTGTACAGCAGTTGCTGTTCCATTTTTGCATATTTGTGGGCAAATGTAATTGAAATATTAGAGCTAATAGTTTTTGAGCACTTACTATATGTCAGGCATTGTTCTGTGTGTTTTTACAAGATCTATCAATTATCAATTTTTCCCTCCTCTGGTCCAAATTCACCCTTTTTGCTTGCTCTGGGAAAATGGAACTAGGCCCTTTAAATATTTTGCCTTTGCCACCTGATACAATATTAAAATTTGTCAGTAGAAGGTGCTGTAGAAACATTATAGAAGAACAAGTATTTCCTGTTTCTGTGGCTTTTCCAGCCCCTGAATTCTTCAATACAAGATGACCAGTAGTTTCTTCTAGCACCTGCCCTTTCTCCACGGGCAGTTTTGCAGCACAGCCTTTGTGAGATGACAGTTCCCTATGAAAACTTCCCTTGGAAATCTAGAAGGCAGATTTCTGGCAAGTTCTGCTAATGTGTGATCATGGCAAATTGTCTTCCACTGAGTGAGCCGCAGTCAGACCAGGCAGGCCCTCTTTAGTAAGGTGTGGAATATGAAAGGTGAAGGGACTCTTCCTTGAGCTCTTTAACATGGACGATGTAATTTAATGCACATGAAGAATCCAAAGGACAATTCATTATGTAATAGATTTTATCATTATGTTACAAACGAGAAAATTCAGTTGTCATATAAGATCATATAGATAGGAACCATCAGAATTTAATCTAAGTGCTTTGACTCTAAAGCACATACTTGCAACTATACTGACTTCTGAAGTTTTAATTGTATACACACAGGTATATAAGGCAGCATTAGAAGAAAAAACAGGTACATTTAAATGGTAGTTATCCTGATGTAGTGAAAATTACAGATGCCTCATGTCTTATGTTACTGTTGTACAATTTCCAAATTTCTTTCAATATGCAAGTATTAATTTTATAATCAGAAACACACACACACACACACACACATGATAAGCCTGAAAGCACCAGGCATGGTGGTGCATGCCTGTAATGGCAGGAGGGATTACTTAGGAGGCTGAGGCAGGAGGATTCTTGGGAGTTTGACAACCTGGACTACACAGTGAGCTCAAGGACAGCCTGAACTACAAAGTGAGACCCTGTCTCAAAAAAAAAAAAAAAAAAAAAAAAAAAAGAATGAACAAATGCATGAATGAATGAATTTCTGAGGAATTCTCTCTGGATCATGTACTTATATGAAGCCATACTACCAGTTCAATAAAATGCAGTCGTCAAAGCCACTTTTCATTTCCGCAGCCTTCACCTTAAGCCCTTTCCGCATACACAGGTGCAATATGTATCACAGAAAGCACAAGTCCAATTTTCCATAAGAGCTATGCTTAAAACCCATTCAGCACTGAAGCAAGAACAACTGCAGCTAAATTTCAATTTGCAAAATTACAACAGCACACAAATAGAAAGCATTCATTGTGGTCGTGCCTGGGCTGGCTCTAGTTCACATCATCCCCCAGACTATACAGCTAATATTATTAACAGTACAGAGAAATTTTAAAGTAAGTTTCAGGAAGCTAAACCATACACATTAATTCTCAGTTTCATATTATGTAAAGTTCACCATTACTTCCCCAGAACAGTCTCTCAATGTCTAGGAAAGAAAATATATCTATTTACTAGGTGGTTAATACCAGTATATTTTGTATACAAGAAACATGAAAGCATTATGTGGTTTTTATAGTAAAAATTTAATCCTCTGTGGTAAGAAACTGCTCAAATCATGTGGCATAAAAGAAATGACTTAATCCTTGCCATGTTCATCTTTCTTGTCTTTCACTTTGTCCAGGTTCTACTCTAGTGAGAGCACCACAGTGCTTAACATTCACCACCTGAGCTGGGAACTTTTTCATAGATGAAGAGCTTATTACTATCTGCAGAAAAGTGTTACAACTTCTTACATTTGTAGTTATTTACATGTAATGCTAAAGTATCTTTCAATTATATAAATTATTTCCTTTTCTGAATTCTTATTACCAATAAAGGCTTGTTTTCTAATTGTTAATGTCTTTATGATAGGCTTCTGTGTTTCTTATGTATTCTTTGTTGCTCCTTCTCCTAAGGCTTTGAGTAGTATATTATTATTGTATTTTTTTGTGGGAAGGATAATTTCTAGATTGATCCTGGGTAGTAAAAGATGTTTCCATTGCCCAGAAACTTAAGTGCCATGATGCTTTCTGTATTGATTAGAAGTGGACACAAATTCTTTGCTATAGTCTTCTCAGTAGGAAGTGATGGGTCTAACTCCTTCTCTTCCCTTTCCTTCCCTTCCCTTCCCTTGAATCTAGGCTAGTCTTAGTGACTGACTTGATGATCTGGCTAACTGTCCTACTTTAGGCAGCTAAGTAAGATAGACATTGATATGTAACCAGAGAGGGGTTGAGCCCTCAAGGAAGTCAGCACAAAGAGGAAGACATCAAAATTGTGGCTGGAGGCCAATATGAAGATAGTGAGGCCTCAACATGGAGGCACAATAGCCAGGCCTGGAGCCTCCCTGGAGATAAACAGCAGCTTGAAATTTTACTGTGATTAGCACTACCTGATCTAGTGAGCATAGACAGGCATCAGACACACAGCAGGGTGACCAGAATATCTGGAGCCACACTCCCTTCTGTGCTCAGGAACACCTTTGTTCTTTCCAAATGCCCTTGCTACATGACTCTTTTCCTTATTGGGGCAATAGTAGCTAAGCAACTATACTTGTAATCCTATAGCTTGGTTGTCATTTGACCTACATTGTACTCACATCGTGATTTTGCTGTATAAATTACCCTTGACAAAGAACTTCATTGGCCACCCACTCAGGACCTCTCCTGGAAATCCAGAAGCTATTCTTCTCCTTATTTCCTAAATTCCTCCTCTGGTTTGCAACTTCATTCCTCAATCTTGGGAGACCACAAAGTTGGAACATCTGACATCTAGCAGGTTGAGAGTTATTTTCTCCGTCACATTCCCTGTTGAGGTCAACCTTCCAGCAGTCTATGGCAGGGTGACAGGCATGCAAGCAAAGCCATCCTGGACCCACCAGGCCAGCCTACTCATTAGTTGAGCAGCATTGAGTGGATTCTATTCATGCATGTGGAATAGAACAGCCCAGGCAGAAAAGCCCAAATCTCTGATTATAAATCATTAGATATTAAATATTGACCGTTGTTTAAACCATTAAGTTTTAGGGAATTTTATTATGAAACAATCAATAACTAGAATTTTCTTCTCCAACTGCAGAATTTTGCTGATTTCTCTTTCTTCACACATTCACAACCACTTTTACATTGGCAAAACAAAATCAGTCGGACTGGAAAAATATCTGACCAAATAAATGAATTCTTTGTAGAATAAAGGTGCCACTCTTGATCAGCTCTATTTATAAAGGAAATTTTTCCAAGGTGAGTTCAGGGAAAGTGCAGAAACTGTAGGAAGCCATTCAAAACACATTTGTATATCAGATTTTAAAAATCCCTGATTTCTTCAAGTCCTTTATTTTTAATTTTTCAGTATTTTTGCCTTTTCTCTCTCTAAGCAAGCAATGTATTTCTACCTACTCCATCATCACTATTTCATACTTGCATATGAAAGATAAGAGCTTGCCTCCCAAACAGAAGATAAGAAAAGGGACGAGGTGTGCTAGAATGTATGCTATCATTTCTATCTGAATTTTAAAGACGAGCTCAGTAGTGTCCTCGTGGAAGAATATGGCTCACTGCCGACCTGAGTGTTCTTCACAGTAGTGATCACAGTCCAGGCTATGCCCTAGAATTATTAGGGAATTTTTCAAAATACTTCTCCCAGAAAATTCTGTTGTGAGTTTTAAGAACAAACATGTATGTATTGAAAAATATTCTTTCAGGGTAAAATAAAACAGAAAAAGCACCTCTGCCTTAAGCATAAAAAGAAATTATTAATTCATGTGACTATATAGTTACTTTTTAACCCTCCTCCTACTTAGTCTGTTTGTGCTGCTATGACAAAGTTTGGGTCTTTTTTTTTTTAATTAAGAAAAGACTATTTATTTATTTATTTATTTTTATTTTATTTTTTATTTTTTTGAAAAGACAATTTATTTAAAAGGGGGAAAAGGGAGATGATAGATAGCTACTCGACCAGTAGAGAGCATTCAAAAGTGAAATACTCCAAGAAACTGGGACATTTTAAATGATAGAAATTTCTTTCTTGCAGTTACGCACGCTGGAAGGCTAAGGTCCAGGTGTCTGCATCTAGCTGTCAGGGGCCTTCTTACCGCATCCTCCCACGATGGAAGCAGAAGAGCAAAAGAATATGTGTTTGAGAGAGAAGGGAAGAGTGTGAACTCATCCTTTTATCAGCAAGGCAGTCCTGCTGTAATTAATGTTAATATAGTTACAACATGGGAGCCAAGACTTCAGGATGTAACCATCTCTTTTATTTTGTTTTGTTTTTTGTTTATTTGTTTATGACAAAGTCATGCTGTGTAGCCTAGTCTAGCCTCAACCTTCTCATCTTTCTGCCTCAGCCTTCCCATTGCTGGAATTACAGGCATTCACTATCCCCAATTCTTAATTCTCTCTTAAAGGTCTCATCTTTCTTCACTGTTGCATTAGTGACTGATTTTTCCAAAACATGAGCGTTAAAGGACACATTCAAACCATTTCCTTCCCCCATACTCTCCAAGACAGTTCAATATTCAGGGTTACAGATCTGTAACTGTGTAACTACCATTCATAGATAAGCCCTGGAAATATTCCTTTAAAAAATTCAAATGCAAACTGTCTCTTGGAAATATTAATATTCTCTTCATTTGTTCAAATGTATTACTTTGAATGAATTTCATCTTTTTGTCATCTGGTCTGTTTGCCCTTTACTGCGGCTACCATCCTAGGATCTCTTCTTTTCCCCTCTCTTTCAAACAATCTGTCTTCCTCTTCCTTGATTCATTTTTTGGTAAACAAAAGATAATATTTTGAGAACTGCACCCCTGAAAAATACTTTTAGACACTCTCAGATGTTATATATACCTAAAATGTTCAGAATTATACATTGAATTCAGAATTATAAATCAGAAATCTTATTCCTTGGAATTTGAAGACACATCGCTTTTGTCTTCGAAATCCCAGAATGGCTGTTGCTAACTTAGCACTGTTGTGACTCCCGATCTTTTGTATAAAGCATCTTTTCCCTTTAGTAAGTGGTAAGCTCATTTTTTCCCAAATGCTTGAAATTTCATGATTATGTGTTTTGATTTAGCTCTACTTTGACCCATTTCATTGTGAGGGGACTTTGAAGTCTAAAAATTTTTGAACTTTAATTCTGAGAAATTTTCTTGAATTATTTACATAGTACTTTTCCTCTCTTTGTTTCCTTTGTTCTCTATCTTTACATCTTTGAGAATTTGAACTTCTCTGACAGATCCCCTTCTTTTCTTTTCTTGATTACTTACCATTTTTTGTATTTATCTCCCTGATAGACTTCAACTTAATAAGATTCTTAAAGCAGTTTTAAAATGTTTTATCATTACTTTTATTTTTGAAAGCTTGTTTTCTATTTTTAAAGATCATTTCATAGTTCATAAAGAAAATTAGTTTTTCTTCTAAACTTTGTTTTGCTGTTTTGTTTTTTATGTCCTTGTCATGTCTTATTCTGTATGCTTAGGTTTTACTTTTATGTTAAATGTTTTCCTGAAATACCTGATATTTTGACTCTTCGGTATTAAATTGTGTGAAAATTCACCAATAATTCTGTTTCCCCTTCCTATATGAATGTGGTAGATGCATCCAATGACAGCTGTGAACAATTTCTCCCATTTCTATCCACTTGCCCTCCTCTGAATGTACACTAACCTTATGATTTTATTTAGTCAGTAAAATGCATCAAAAGTGATGTTATTATAGTTCTAAGCATAGGCCTGAAGAAGACTGACAACTTCCATTAAATCTCTGTTACTCTCACCACCACCATGCAAAGAAACTCAAACTAAACTACTACTAACAAAAGATTACATGGAAGGATTAACTACATGGAGGAGAAACAGTGTATCTCAATCAACAGCCTATACCAGCTGTTATGTATAGGAAAGGAGTCGGATTTGGATGGCTTAGCCTAGCTGAGCTCTGGGCAGAATTCAGCCACCTTGGTGATTCTGGTTGATGCCTCAGAGAGTAGAAGAACCACACTGCTGAGACTAGCCAATCATTAGATGACACAAAAAATAATACAGCAATATACATTGTGGTAAGTCACTAAGCTTTGGAATAGCAGATAACTAATATGGGGGTTATTATACATCCTTGTTTCCTGAAATTAGGCTTTAGCCATGTAACATGCTTTAATCCATGAAATATTAGCAGAAGTTGTATCTTTTACTTCTGAGCAAAAAATGTACGAATCAGTGAATGGTGTGGCATGACTCTTCCTTCATAGAATAAGCCAGCAATATATGGAGCCTATTCCCAGGAAATGTAGGTGTCAAATCAAAATTCACTTTGAGTAGAGCACTGTATTGCTGTCAGCCATTGAGATGTGAAGATCATTAGTTCTTCCAGTATAGACCTTCCTACATCATATAAACACTGAATAGCCAATGGAAATCCTGTGCATGATTATCTTATGGGCTTCACTGGAATGTAATTTGGCAGGTACTCTCAAGCTCCCCATTCAAAACTGATGGATTTATTTCCCCAATTACTAGGAGTGCTGCCATTCAACAGTCCTAAGCTATAAGGCAGCTCTGGAATCTGCTTTCATCTAGAGAAAACTTCCTTACCAAGATTCATGTACTTCTGGGGGTGAAATCTGCTTCAGAGACTGATCAGTGTGAAGGCATACAAGGCCAATTGCTTTGTAACAGTGTAGGACAACTTCTAAGGTCCATTCATAGTTCAGAACTCTACATAAGGTCAGATTGAGATTGATCACAGCCCAACAACCTCTCCCTAGTCCCTCTTCCTTCCCTTTCTTCCACAAGTGTAACTCCCATGAGTATTCCCTAATTAATTTCCTGTAGTATCTATTTCCTGGGAAACATAACCTGTTTTTTCACTTTTCCTTTTGATTAGTTTTATGAACTACCTGATATCAATATCATTATGAATCTTGCCTCAGATTAATTACAAAATTCAGTAAAAATTACTCTTTATTCGAAATTAAGAATTGTGTACACTTAAATGTATAGGTCAGGGTGTTAGTGCTCTGGCAATTGAATGAAGAGAAACTGTTGAGTATTAACAGTCATTTTCTCAGGCTTGACTTTAATATCATTATTTTCAGTATAGTATCCTGGCCCTAATCTGTGCCCAATATTCCTCAGGTCAGAGACCTTTGGTTGTTTACCTTACACAAAAAAATAAATCTCCAGTCTTACACTATGATAAGAAAGAGACAACAATGCTGCTATGTGGGATGGGTTAGGGGACTTGGAAGCCTGCTCTCCTTAATGATGCTTTCGGTCAGTCTTCCTTTTCTAGAAATTTCCAGTCTGGAAGGCAAATCAAGTAATTTTTCAACTTTTGATCTCTTAGCACCAATATTTTGTTATTATTGTCTGCTCTTCCAGTATTTTTACCATTGTGTACTTGTTCTTTTAAAAAATATAGTCCTGTCCATTTAAATTAATTCTAAATTAATGTAAGAAAACTGACAACAAGAAAGCATATCTTTCTCTTTATTCATATCTTCTTTTGTGTATCTCAATTTAGTAATATAGTCTTTTAATATATGCCATACATTTTTAAAGTTCCTCCTAGTGTTTTTTATGCTTTCCACTGATTTTACAAGATGAACTTTTTTCCATTATATTTACTGTTTGCTTAAAAGTAAGGAAAAGATTGAGCATGGGATATTAATTTTGCCTTTGAGATCTTATGGATCAGTATTTGTTCAGTAATTGTGGTTTTTTTCATTTGAGATACAAGAGAACCTCCTATCCTAAGTACCATATAAATAACATCTAAGAAGTGACTGCTCATAGGAGTTAGAAGGTTTCTTGCATGTTACTTTTTCTAACACCTTATCTACGATACTACAGTCACGGGTTATCACTGTGCTCTCTTGACTTTTGCTGACAGTAGGAACTGTGTCTCACGTTTCCTTGGGACTTTCTGGGGCATCTTACTAAAGCTCAAGTGCAATCTTAGGAGTGCTTAATATTTCAATGTGAAAAACTGCTTGCTTCCTCCTCCTAGACTACCTGTAAGAGACCTCTAATTCTGACACATGAGCCAACTGAGGCAATAAGAAATAATAAAGAATTTGTAGATCATGACCAAAGATGGTGTCTTAGTTACTTTTCTCCTTGCTGGTATACAAGGAAGAAGAGTATATTTTAACTCAAGTTTGCAGAGGTTTCAATCCATAGTCAGCTGGCTCCAAGGCAGGGTAGCATGGTAGAGGGGTGAAGCAGAAGAGAAACAGTCCATGCCAGGTTGCAGTGTGTGACCATGGTGGGGCAGAGGATGAAAAATTACTCAGAGTCAAATTTTAGTTTAAACTCCAAGAGGCCCACAGGGACTGCTTCACCAAGACTAAAGTATCATGGAAACAGTTCTTATCTGAGAAACTCTTGCCCTTTTATTTGCAGAAGGGAAACATTTGTGTAGGAATTTTAGTCAGAGGAAAAGGAAGGAACAGGATGATCTGCTAAGCAAGCTTATCTTGGCTTAAGGAACACAATGGCCAGAGCAAACATCGCTAAGAGTAACTTTGTTTCAAATTCTATTCCAATGTTTCCCTGAAGATCTGCTGTAATCTTTCACCAAGTATTCCAGGAGCTCTTGCTGTTATTCCAGGGTTCCCTTCATTTTTGCATTCATTTCAATCACTCATATGGCCAGACTCTCCCCCAAATGGCAAGGCAGGCCAAAAGCAGAAGCAATGAGCCTCCCTTTCCCTTTTTTATTCCATTCAGGATACAAGGCTATTGGTAACCTTACCCAGGGTGGGTCTTCTGTCGTCAGTAAATCCATTTAGCCTCACCCAGAACTATGCTGACCTAATCAGTGGATTAATCCAGTTATCACACACCCACAATCTAGTATCAAACAACCATGATCCAGCTCCTCAGAAAACCCCCCCGGAAGTACACGAGGCTTTGGAGGACATTTTACACATAAACCATAACAGATGTTCACAACATCCCTCCCATATCACATGATATAATGCCAGGTGACTTTGCTGCTAATCTTATAAAGAGGAGGATTCCGTTTATCCCCCTGTCCCTGGTGCCTGTGCCATACCAGCTGTCAAACATTTTCAATAGGCACCAATCAAACTACTTTTCAGTGACTCAGTTGTTGATTCCAGACCATTGTTCTATATAATTTACTAGAAGAAAACTGAATAATCCCAAGTGATGGCTCATGAATATATCTATTCTGTTAGATATCTGTGTAAGAAACAACATTATTATTACTGAAGAATTCTACTAAAGGAAGTTTTAAACATAAATAAAACTTAGAAAAACATCTGGGGGGCCTTCAGCTATGTAGCCTCCTACCACCTCATGGTAGCTGTCTATCTTCTTTCTCTTCTCTTTTCCCCCCCAAATAAACTGTCTTTTGTTATTAAAAAAAAAAAAGTAAAAACATCTGATACTCAGAAGATATTGTGTTACTTTACACTCAACGATAGCTATTTGATTCAAAGGGAATGGATCTGTGACTATTTAAAAATAAACATTTTCAAATCATGTTTTACTACAAACAGTTAACACCTAAAATGCTTATATTTGTTTACCTATCTACATATTTTATCAGAAGTTTTGCTGTATACTAAGATAACAACTAAAGCACTGTTATAAGATCATTCTGCACAATTGTAAAAGTATTTAATGTATTATAATTGCAGTGTCCTCTTAGTAGTTGTTTAAAAACATCTCAAAGATGATAATATTGTAATCCCTTGTTCTACATTAAGAGGCATATTCTTCCCAAGACACTAATGCATAAAGGAGAATAGTAATAATAGGTATGTGAAAATGTGTACTCAGGGAAGAATATAACCTTTTAAAATTACTTACAAATGGAAATCCATGCACTAGACCTGCCAAAATACATTTCATCACAACCAAAACTAATTTTCTCTCCTTGCAAATACAATTTCAAAAGTATCAAATGAATTCCAAGTAATAAACTTAAGATAAAGTTTCTTAATTTCCAGTCCACATGCATACATGGATGGTGTTTCCTAAACTGTTTCTCTAACACAGTAGTTTTCAAACTCTCTTATATAAGTAGAGTCCTTCAAATGAAACTTGAATACCAATTAACACATATTTAAAAATAAACCTTCCTTCTTTAGAGTGATGAGGGTAGAGTACACAGTTGTGCCCAACAGACTCTCTGACCCGAATTCCACCAACTGGATTTTCAGAGGGGTTCATCCAGCACTTCTGAGGAATTATCACTACATTTGAAACACTTCAAACCACTGATATCTCATTTAACAGATTTTTATATAATAATTTTGTCCATGAATCTGAAAGTAGGAGCCGTAAGGCCTATTAAGCAACATCTAACAGATTATTCTTTCATGAAAAGTAACCATATACAGACAGCCAAATAGACTAAAATAGGCATGAAAACTCAAAAGGTTGAAAACTCTTTTCTTTCTGCTCTACTATCCTTAGTATAAGATTCTACCTTCAAGGTCACTGGTTGGTCCATTATGATCAGAAGAAAACCATTCATCACTTTATTTTTATTCCAATAAGAGAAAAGAAAGGAGTTGGACAGTAAAAAACAAAACAAAACAAAGGTATATCCTAGTCACTTATCTTCCTTTTAGGAAACCTTCACACACGTTCTACTTAATAACTTCTTAGACTAGTTAGCCAAAATGTGGACATCTAGTCACACCTACATGCAATATAGCTTTCCCCAAGTTGTGTCTGGAATTCGATTTTAACCTAACACACAAACTATGATTTTATCCTGTTACTGTTTCGGGAATGCTAGTAGATGACAAGAGACTCTTGGATCACTATTAGTCATGGCACAGCCCACAGAATGAACATGGCTTATTTGTGTAGTTTGCCTTGGCAGCTGTATTGATTAGCTTTCCTGCTGCTGTGAAACAATACTGAACAATGACAACTTAAAGGAAAGGAGGTTTATTTCGGTTGAATGTTCCAGAGGTTTCAGTACACAGTCAGTTGGTTCCATTGCTGTGGGCCTGCAATGAGGTAAAACATCATAGAAGAAGGGCAAGGTGTAGCAAAATTGCTTACTTAAACATGGTAGGGAAGCACAGTACCGTCAAGAGAGACAGACCCTTTAAAAGTGTGCCCCCAGTGACTCGCCTCCTCCAACTGGTCTCCACCTCCCAACCATGCATGCAACTATGAACATCATCAGTGCATTAATTCACTGAAAAATTTAGCACCCCCATGATCCGACCTCCTCACCAGGAGTCTCTTAATCCAGTCAAGTTGATAATTAAAATTAATTGGCACAGCCCCCAAATCTCAGGAGAATGGTACTGTAGGCCCAGATAAAAACCTGCACATGCAATTGTGTGCATTATAGAAAGAAAGAATTGATCTGGGGGAAATCATTTTAGTTGGTTTAATGTCTCCGTAAGAGAATTTAGAATAACCTTATAGATCTGTATCTTCAAAGATTTTCTTAGCCATTGGTACCCAACATATCTCATACACTCATCACAGAAAAAGGAATAATATTTAAATGGTCTGGAGAAATTGATGGAAGAGTTTATGGCAAAGGAAATTATTTCAAGGACTCTTGCTGCCTCCATGTTCTGCTCAGCCGCCCAAAGTACTGAAAGGATAAATGTCTCATTGCATGCAACATCTCTACAGTTGGGAAGTTCACTTTTCACCAAGTACATAGTGGTGCTGGCAAAAAGACCTAGAATGAAAGCCATTGTTCCTTCTCACGCAATGCAGCCTGAGAGTTCTGATGACCACAGCTGTGAAAGTCTGTGTCCAGGACACAAGCATTTCCCCAGAGAGCACCATTAGTACAAGAAGTACCCAGAAAAATTGATGAGAAGTGCTGAATGAAGACAGCAAGTGGCTACTTTCCTGAATAAAAATGACTCACCGATTGAAGGCAACCTAGAGTTATGGAAAATGCTGTGGTCCTGCACTAGTAGGCAAGTTCTAAGAGCCATATCAATGTGGCAATACTGCCTGTGTTTTAAAACGTACTTGTAGGCTGATAAGGTATCAGACAACTTATTCTATCTTAATCTTTAAAACTCAAATAATGTACTACCAATTTTTCCATTCTTTTGAGAATGAAAATAGGGAGTGTTTTGGTATTATTAAATGTTAGCTATTATCACTATTGTACAGAAAAATTAATTCATATAGTATCTTCAGACTTTCAATACATTTCACCTATGTGTGGAGAGCATCTATAAAACTTCTACCAGGACACTAAGTCTGTGTATAATTTAAGTAACTTTACACATGAACCACTTTTTCTAAGATTAACTATTTTTCCAGTTTGCTGAGATGAAATGATGTACACATGAACAGAACTGTAATAACAATAGGAGAGCCTTTGAGTTGTTATACTTCAGATTGATTCCTAAAACTTCTGCTGCATCTGAAGTCTTTTTATAAGGGAATTATTTTATCATCAATTTGTGATTTTATTTTCTTGTATATATTATGGTCAAAGAATGTTGTAGGAACAATATTTATTTTTTCAATTTCTTTAGGCTTCCTTTTTCCCCAGTACATATATATGTATCCACAGATATTGTACATGTGCTCAAAAGAATGTATTTTCTCTCTGAGATAGTTTTATGTGTAATTGATCATTCAAATTTATTATAGTGTTCATATATTTAGTATTTCTGTGTACTTTGACATATGAATTTTTCTGAGGAATGTTATAAAGTTTCCAAATAAAATTTTTAAGATCCTAAAATTCTAGCAATTCTAAAAATTCATGTCATATATTTTGAATCTGTATTATTAACTGCTTATACTTAAAATGATTATATTTTTCTTTGTTACTCTTTTTTGTTAGTATAAAATGCTTTCCTTATTCTGCTTTCTTTTGCCTCAAATTATATTTTGACTATTAGAATTGTTATTCCACCTTATTTTTGTAATTGTCTCCATGTTAAAAACCACATTTGTTTCCCTGTTAATATCTTAAACTTACAATACCTATGTTTTCCCCATAATAAAATAAAATCACTTTAGTATATTTTCATACAGAAAATGTTATAGATACATCTTTCCCTTGTGGTTCTAGTCTTGTTACACTTTTTATTTTGTTTTGTTTTGATAGCAATGAAGTTTTTCCTTTTTTTCTCCAATTGCATTACCCTTACTTTCCATATTATTTTGCAGTGTCTTCTGGTTTGATGTTCTGCATGTTAGAGTATTTCTTTCAAGTATCTTCTCAGTGTGGATTTAAGTAGCAACATTTTCAACATTAAATGATTGAAATTTTTTATGTGAACCAAAATTTTGCAGATTACAAAATTTTAGATTTAAAATTCTTTACCTGAAATGCTTTGAAAATATTCAGTATAAAATATGCTTTGAAATAAAAAGAATAGACAGAATTAATTTTATAATAGATATATTTGAAGAACAAATTGGGGAGTTGGAATATCACATTGAGAAACTCTCCAAGAAGCTGGGAAGAAAGGATAAAACAATGGAATTTAAGAGACAGAGAGCCTAAAAGAGCATTTAGGTATGTGAAAGATAGAGGTAGATGTATCAATGTCTTTGTAGGTTTAGATAGTGAATATAAGACAGGAGATTAGGGCATGGCAAAATGTCTAGGGATTTGGATGTAATATGTTAATTACAAAGTTCCAGGACACATGCCCAGAACAGTTCCTAAAGCCCTGCATGTAGATCCAATCAGAGAGCGCTGTGGACATTTTGAGGAAAAAAATAGTAGTTAGGGGTATTAGTTATTAAAATGTATCCTGAAGCTATAATAATTAAAACAATGTGATATAATATGTAAAAATTGGACAAGACATGATCCAAAAACAGACACTACAATCAAGTGACTCTTACATAGAATAGCAGAAGTATCACCAACATCAAGTGGGATTTTTTTTATATTGAACCTTTGATGAAGTTCCAAATCTGTAAAGCCAGGGAATATTTAATTTATGTATTCTAATAGAATATTACTCAGAAAGACAACCTTGTTCCTTCCCCCTCTACACTTCATCCTCTTCCAAGCTACATGAACAAAGAGTAGGAATTCAAAAGAGGGTTTTTAGAGTGAGGTTTTCTTTGAAGAAAACTATACACTTGATAGACCTGTTGGTTTCTTTTCTATTCCTCATACTGGAAAGCATCTTATTTCTTCAACATTTGTCCAGACTAGCAAGGAGAGCTTTGAAAGACTCATTCACAGGGTCTGGATGTTCTGCTAGACGATGAGGTACTTCATCTCCTAGGCTGGATTTTTTCTGAGCCATAAAAACCACTTAGGCCTCATGCACAGCTATTGAAATAGAACATGGTGAAATTTTTTTTTTTTGGAAAAATTCAATTTGGGTCCTCTGGAATTTGGGGAACAGAGAGATCACTGCTTTACTCTCCACTAGACAAGACTGAATATGGGCAGCTGCCTAGAATTGCCTGTCATAGAAGGTCCAATACAAATCTGCAGATTTGGGAGGGGCCGAGTTGCTGAGATTCTCTGTGGTACTGTATAGGCTGGTTAGAAGATATTACATATGTCTAAACTCTTGCCATTTTGAAAAGACTTCACAAAGAACTGCCTGTCTGTGGTATAGACCCCAGCAGGAATCTGGGGGTGTACAGGAAAGCAGGAGTTGAAGGGGAGTTTTATGAGATTAGCAGGAACATGCATCATTCTCATAATAGGCAGAGGTCCAAGGAGCCAGAGTAGAGGAGGTAATCCAGATAATTCACTAAATCACCCCATCAGAGAAAAAGCCAGCCTTTGGATATCTGCCAGTGAAGGTAGTTCTCAAGTTCCAGCCAAGTGAAAAAATATTTTTCCTTCTTTCATCTCATTTCTAGCTCCTTACCTTATACTTCTTGGAGCCAAAAATGGTGGTGGGTAAATTTAGAGGTTAAAGTAAATAAAACCAATGTCCAACTATACCTGAGGGCAAGGATGCTTTAAAATAAATATATGAGGAGAACTAGATAGGGAAAGGGGGGATAAAGAAGAAGGTTAAAAGAAAAGTAAGATGAAAGGGAAAAAAATGGAAAAGTGTAAATACACTTGTTGCAAATAGGGAGGGGTGGGTGAATGGAAGGGAGGGGAGGAGAAGAGGGGGCAAAACCAAGATGTATCATGTACAGGTACAAAATAACCATGTTGATTATGATCATTATGTATACAATGTACCAATACATGTTCTTGGTGAAAATAAAAAATAAAATAAAATAAATATGTGATTAATTTGTTAAAAATTTACTTTGGATATGAATTTTTAGCACTTTAAACTAAGGGCTAGTCACTAGCACCCCAAAATGGCTGCAAAAGCATGGTGATTTTAAAATATATCTGCAAATTCTTTGATATTTCTTTTATTAAAGGTACAGTCTATGTTTCCTTTCCTGATGCCTAGCAAACCTTTTTGACTGCTTCAATGAATAAAATGTGGCAGAACTGACCCTGTGTGATTTCTAAGGTTGGATTAGATAAGGCATGCTGCTGGCCTGCTGTTTTCTCTTGGGCATATGCTCTGGGAGGCTTCTGCTTCCATGGAAGCCATGCTGGAGAGACCACATGCAGAGATGATTTTGAAGGAGACACAGAGACACAGAGAGAGGTACAGAAGTTCAAGAACTCTAGGGTTGCTGCTATGGTTTGTGTCTAGATGTCCCCCCAAAGCCTCGTGTAGTCATAGGTGGGGTGTTTTCAGGGGTGGCTGGATCTAGAGTGTGTGATTACTAAATTAGTCCACAGATTGGTTTGGCGTAATTCTGCTGGGATCAAGGGTGTGACACTAGGATGAAGGGTGCTGGGATTAAGGGTGGGAGTGCACCCACCCTAAAGCCAGGTAACCTGGATAAAATACAAGGGACAGAAAGAGGCTTGCCTCATGCTTACCTTGCTGCCTTCTGCCTGTCTGCCATGCCACTCTGCCTTGGACCCAGCCAATTGTGAATTGAAACCTCTATGAATTGTGAGCTAAAGGAACCTTTCCTCCTTCAACTTTGGGTGTCAGGTATTTTGTCTCAGCAATGAGAGAAAAGTAACTAAGACAGTTGCAATCTGGGAAAATCAAGTGAGTTGAGTGAAGTACTTACCTTGGACACAGAAAATCCTCAGAAATCAAGACATATTTACATTTTAATGCAACATGTTAAGAAATTAAAATGAGTGTAAAAAGATTCACGATGAATAAAATGTGGATATCTCAGGTAGAGGTAGGAATAGCGTTAGTGGTTGTTCCCTTTGCCACCACAGTAGAACCCGGTGAGGAACTGGGTTGCCTGGAAAATACACAAGGAATTTTTTGACATCTTGGTTGCGTTGCTGTCTACATGGGCACACATAAGTGCCAAAGCTTAGTGAATTGTACACTTCCTATATGTGTGTTTTATTGTCTATAACTGTACCGTGTTCATACATTTTTACAATGGTCCTGTGATCTAGTGCAGTTTAAAAATGCTGGAGAAATATCACAAGAGATATTTGGGAGAGAATTTTACTTACTCTTTAAAAGGACAGCTCTCTGGATATCATTCCACATAAATCTGAGAGCTATGCCTCTTGAGGTTATAAAGTTACCAGGCTGGATGTGAAGTGGAACAGGGAGAAAAGTAGAACTGAAAGAATCAGACAGTATGGGGTTTCGGAGCCCTCGCCAAATTATGCTTGGTCGGTGTCTCTCCTTTGGGTCATTCTACTTTTAAAAATTTTTTAAATTTTATTTTAATGGTACATTTTAGATATACTTAAAAATAGCATTCATCATAGGGAATTTGTACCTGTACAGGATATATCTTGCTGCTTCTTTTTTTCCTGTTCCCCTCCTCTCCCTTCAACCCCTCTTCTCCTCCTTATTTACAAAAACTTTGTTTCCATTTTTTTCTTCTATTCTTTTTTTTTCCTTCTGTTCCTTTCACCCTCCCCCCTCCTTTGTTCCCCTTCCCATTTGAACAATTTCTTCCCCTTCTCAATATAATACTTTTTAGCCCTTATTTACAATTGCAGTTTCTCATGCCAGAGAAACAATATGGTATTAAACATGTGTGTCTGGTTTATTTCCCTTAAGAGTATGGTCTCAAGATGCATCCAGTTACCCAGAAATATCTCAAGCTTATCATTCTTTATGGCACAGTAGTAATCCATTGTACAAAAAAACCCACATCTTCTTTATTTATTCATCGGTCAATGGGCATTTGGGCTGTTTCCAAGATTTAGCTATCACGAACTGTGTGTCTATAAACATAGGTGAATATATATTGCTGTGGTTTATGACGCCTTTAATTCTTTGGGGAAGATATCAAGAAGGGGATATCCGTGTCAAATGGAACCTCTAGTCCTGGTTTTTTGAGGAGTCTCCACACTGATTTCTACAGTAGTTGCACCAGTCTACATTCCCACCACCAGTGGAGAAGGATTCCTTTTTTTGACACAGCCCCTCCAGCATTTGTTATTGGCTGATTTATTGATGACAACCATTCTTTCTAGAGAGAGATGAAATCTCAGTGTTGTTTAAATTGCATCTCTCAAATGACCAGTGATGCCAAACATTTTTTCATATGTTTATTTGCTATGTCTACTTCTTCATCTGAGAAGTTCTATTCATTTCTGCTGCCCATTTTTGGATTGGGTCTTTAAATTTGGGGGGGGTCGGATTTGTTTAAGTTCTTTGTATATTTTAGACATTTTAGACATATTTTAGAATCCTTTGTCAGAGGAACACCTTGCAAAAATTTTTTCCCACTCTGTGGGTTGGCTTTTTGCTCTGTTGGTAGTTTCTTTGCTGTGCAAAAGCTTTTTAGTAAGATGAGATCCCATTTGTTGATTTTTTGTGATATTTCCTGGGGAGTTGTGGTTTTGTTCATAAAATCTTAGCCTACATCTGTCTTCAAGAGTTGTACCTATTCTATCTTCCAGAATATTTAGTATTTCTGTTTTAATATTTAGATCTTTGATCCATTTTGATTTTAGCTTAGTGCATGGTGAAAGATACGGGTCTAATTTTAATCTTTGGTGTGTGGAAAGTCAGTTTTTCCAGCACCATTATTAAAGAGGTTGCCTTTCTTATGGGAAGGGTGTTCAGCCTCTTTGTCAAAGATAAGGTGGCTGAGAGTATTTGGACTTGTTTCTGCATCCACTAATCTGTTCCACTGATCCTTGGGTGTGTTTTTTTCTTGCCAGGACCATGTTGTTCTTAATATAGTAGCTTTGTAATATGATTTCAGGTCAGGGATTGTGATGGCCCCTGCTTTGCCTTTGTTGCCCAGAATTGCTTTTGCTAATATAGGTTTCTTCTGAGAAAAGTATGGCCATTCGAGAGTATGGCCATTTTCGAGAGTATGGTCATTTTCACTATATTGGTTCTTCCTACCCAAGAACGAGGGATATCTTTCCATTTTCTGATATCTTCTTCAATCTCCTTTTTCAGAGTACTGTAGTTTTCAACATATAGATTTTTTACTTCCTTTGTTAGATTGACTCCTAGGTACTTCATGTCTTTAGATGCTATTGTGAAAGGTATTGTTTCCCTAATTTCTCTCTCAGTGAGTCTGGTATTTGTGTACAGGAATGCTTTTGATTTTTGAGTGTTGACTTTGTACCCACCTATGCTGCTGAATTTGGTTATTAAATCTAGAAGTCTTTTGGTGGAGTTTTTGGAGTCTTCTATGTAGAGTATCATGTCATCTGCAAGTAATGGTAATTTAACTTCTTCCTTTCCTATCCTTATTCCTTTTATTTCTTTCTCTTGTATAATTGCTCTGCCTAATGTTTCCAGAACTACGTTGAATAAGAGTGGTGGCGATAGTGGACATACTTGGTTTGTTCTAGATTTTAGAGTGAAAACTTTCAGTTTTTGACCATTTAGTATGATATTCGCTGTTGGTTTGTCATAGATAACTTTTATCAGTTGACATAAAGACCATCTACTCCAATTTTCTGCAGGGTTTTTTTTTTTTTCCCATCCTTTGACTTTCAGTCTATTATTTTCTTTTTGAATTAAGTGTGTTTCTTGTATGCAGCATATTATTGGTTCTTCTTCTTGATCCATTCTGCCAGTCTGCTTCTTTTGATTGGTGAATTGAGACCATTTATGTTGATGGTTATAACTGATAGTGTTGACTTTTCCTTGTCATGTTATTTTCCTATTGTTGGTTCCCTATTTTTCCCCTCTGTTTAATTACTTACCTTGCCTGATAGATTCATTCTGTTGTGGTTCCTGGAGTTGTAGAACTCTTTGTCTCTTTCTAGAATGTCCTTCAGAATGTTTTGGTGTACTGGTTTGGTAGTCATTAATTTCTTCAGGTGTTCTTTGTCACAGAAGATTCTTACTTCTCCATGAATTTTGAAAGACAGTTTTGTGGAGTACATCAATCTAGGCTGGAGGTTGTTTTCTCTTAGGGCTTGAAATACTTCAGTCCAAATTTTCCTTGACTTGAGTGTTTGTGTTGAAAAGACCACTGTGATTCTGATGGGCTTTCCCTTATGAGTCATTTGTTTCTTTTTTCTAAGAGTTTTTAATATTCTGTTCTTGTGTTGAATTTCTGGAATCTTGACTATTATATGCCTTGGGGGAGATTTTTATTGATCAGGGCTATTTTGAGCTCTATATGCTTCACTTGTCTGTATATCAGGTTCTTTTTCCACACTTGGGACATTTTCTGCCATTACTTCTGTGAACAGGTTTTCTATGTCATTTACACTATCTCCTGATTCCTCATTGACTCTGATCAATCTTATGTTACTCTTTTTTGTGGCATCTACCAGCCATTGGATTGATTTTTCATGGTCCTTTACCATTTTGAAGAACTCTTTCTTTTCATGACCATTAACCACAATCTTGTCTTCTATATCTAATGTTCTATCCTCACATTATTTCATTCTACTGCCTATTCTTTCAATGGAATTTTTAACCTCCTGGACATCTGTTTGAATATGTTTCATGGATTCCATTTCTTTCCTATGTTGGGTTTCATCATTTTTCTAAGCTCCTCTATTTTTTTCATCTGTGTCTGCTCTACAGTCACTAATCACGTCTTTCATTCTGGAAATTATTTTTTGTTTTGATTTTTTTCTAGAGTTTCATTCATCTGATTTGTTACTTCTGCTGTTACTACTTCCAAGAGTCCAGATTGGTGGCTTTCAGATTGTTTCACCTCATTACCCATTTGCCCTGGGTTTGCCTTTGATGAGCTGGAAATCTGGGGTGGCATCTTGCTCGTGTGTCATTTTCTTTTTTTTTTTTTTTTTTTTTTTTTTTTTTTTTTTTTTTTTTAGTTTAATTCCTCAGTTGATGTTTGTGAAGTGCCAATGGCAGGTAGCTTTATTACTAGTATTGAGAACCCTTTAGAAATGAATACTTTTTCAGAGATATCAGCCAGGTATAGCTGGTTTTTGGATTTTGAGTCTGTTGCAAGATCCTACCTCTTTAATTTATTGGGGCTGAGAAGTTACTGCCTATTTTGACTAGCCCCTGTGTTATGGTTTGTGTCTAAATGTCCCACCAAAGCCTTGTGCAGTCAGAGATGGGGCTTTTTCAGAGATGGCTGGATCAAGAGTGTGTGATGCTGGAATTAAGGGCGTGTGATTACTAAACCAATCCACTGAGAGGCTTGGCACTGCCCTAATCCTGGAAGCCTGGATAAGATATAAACTGCAGAAAGAAGCTGTTTATGTCCCCCTTGCTTGCCTTGCTGCCTTCTGCCTGTCTGCCATGCCACCCTGCTTTGGAACCAGCTGATTATGGACTAAAACCTCTACAAACTGCGAGCTAAATAAACCTTTCTTCCTTTAAATTTGGGGTGTTGGCTATTTTGTCCCAGCAACAAGAGAAAAGTAATTAAGACAGAATTTGGTACCAGAGAAGTGGGGTCGTTGCTGTGACTATCCTTGACCATGAGGTTTGGGACCCTTTGGAGCTGGCTTGTGGGAAGGGGAAGAGTTAGGAAAGGTTTGGAAATGTTGCCTGAAAAGAAATCCTGGAAAGGCTTTATAGGTTTAATGGGAGATGCTGGTCAGATCTCAGAAGACCAAAATACTGATAGAAAATTTACTGGTACAGACCAGGCTTGGGAGGTTTCTGCTGGGAAGAAGGACTGCGTTGGCTGTTGAACTCCAGACCATGTGTGTTATGGGCTGGCAGAAAGTTTCTCTGCATTTTGCTCATGTCCAGAGTCTTTGCCTGAGACTGAGATCAAAGGCAGTGAACTAAATAAACTTGCAGAAGAAATTTCAAGACAATCTAATGTTAAGGCGGTGGCATGGCTTCTGTTGGTGGCTTTTGGCAAGATTTATGTTGAGAATCAAGAGCAAAAGCACAGTAGAATGATTCAATGTGTTGTGAGTTTGGCCAGAAAGGAAACTCCAGTAAAGTTGTGGCCTGCAAAGATGGAACACAGGAGAAATTGGTTGCTGAAGGGACTAGCAAGAAAAAGCCAAGTATTTCAGAATAAGACAACAGAGAAGATGGTCTGAGGATATCACAAGAAACAGCAGGACTTCAGCCTTTGGAGCCTCAGAGATGGAAAGGTGAAAGACTTTGCTTTGAAAAGAAAGCCCCAGAGCACCATGCTCCAGATTGGCAGTGGCCTAGGGAAGTTGTTCCTCGGAATTTGGTTCATAGTCACTCAATCCCTACAGCCAAGAGAGAAGGAAGCCTGGCTTCTGCTCCAGCTGGCAGCAGACTCTGGGATCATCCATATGGTGCTGGTTTTAAGTGTGCACAGAATGCAAGAGTTGTGGGGTTAGGAAGGCTCCCATGCAGATTTCAGAAAAAGGCCTGGAAGGCCAGGCAGTGTGCCTGTAAGAGGGCAGTGTGTGAAGCTGTGTGAAGCCCAAGGTGCAGTGGAGACATCAGAAGTTTGGAGATGTCAGGAATGTGGATCATCTGAGGAAAACTGCTGAGGGAGCAGAGCCAGCCCAAGAGAGAAGAGATAGGAGCTACCACCACCAGAAGTGCCATTGGGTGGAGCCACCCCAGCCCTTTGGAGTTCAGATTTTGCCACAGATTGCCTCTGATGCTTCACATGGAACTACAAGACTTAATGTTTGCCCTGCTGGATTTCAGACTTGCTTTGGTCTCATTTATTTGTATCCCCCTATTTATTTGGAATGGAAATGTTTACCTTGTGCCATTGTATATTGGAAGTGTTTAACTTTCTTTTCATTTGTACAGGGGCTTGCAGCTAAGAGTTTGTCTTAAATCTCAGAGGAGACTTTGGACTTGGATTTTTCCGCAATGCTGAAACTGTTAGGACTTTGGCAATTATTGAGGGTGGACTCAATGCCTTTTGCATAAAGGGATGTGCATATGTCTTTGGGGGCCAAGGGTGGAATGTTATGGTTTGTGCCTAAATGCCCCCACGAAGTCTCATGCAGTCATAGATGGGGGTTTTTCAGAGATGTCTGGATCTACAGTGTGTGATGCTGGGATTAAGAGTGTGTGATTACTAAACCAATTCACTGATCGGTTTGGCACTGTCCTAATCTTGGCAGCCTGGAGAAGATATAAGTGGCAGAAAGAAGCTGCTTATGTCCCTCTTGCTTGTCTTGCTGCTTTCTGCCTGTCTGCTAGGCCACCCTGCCTTGGATTCAGCTGACTATGGACTGAAACTTTTATAAACTGTGAACCAAATAAACCTTTCCTCCTTCAACTTTGGGTGGGTATTTTGTCTCAGTAAGGAGAGAAAAGTAACGAAGACACCGTAGTTCTTTGGCCCTGTTGTCTATGACCCTCTAGCCACCTCAGTCCTATTGTACTGAGGAAGAAGAACAATCCTTGTGTACAAGATTAGAATAATTTTGTCACTTTGGCTAACATAATACAATCGATAATAACAATAGCATCAAATACAGCCTAGAAAATGACAAACTGTGGGAACTATTAATTGCCACCTTTAACCATATGAACTGATTTGTGGTTATATAACAATATCTAAGATAAACCAGAAACTTATATACAGTAAGTATGCCCTCAGTATGGTGATTTTACCCTTGGGGGAGAAAATTCAAAAGGGATTAAAAGGAAAAAATAGGGAAATAGAAGAAGAGGAAGAGATGAGAAACAAGGCTGGAGGACAGGGGAAGATTATGCAAATTTTGGAAAACTAGTAAAGAAAACAGGAGGGAAAGAGAAGGAAGAAATAAAAACAAGGACAAAACAAAACAATAACAACAAAAAACCAGAAACAAAATTCACTTTCATATAAATTCAAGGAAAAGCAAGAAAAAAAGAGAGGAGAGGAAAAAAAAAGAAAAAAAAACCCAACAACAACAACTGAGGAAAAAACATGTCCACTTCTGGACGCGTCTCTGCTATCGCTGATAGAGTAGGCAGGCCCAGGTCCTTGTTGATTAATCCCAGATATTCCCAGCTGAGATCAAGAGCAAGACTTCACCAGTTCCACCAAAGTTCAGCCTGGTCTCTGGCTGTGGTGTTGGAACCTGATTTGCTCAGCTAGAGAAACACTGTATATTTCTTGCTGGCTTGGACTCAGTTCCCTGCCTGCCTGAACTTGGCACCTTGCCTTCCCGCTGACTTGAACCTGAACTCTGCTCTGTCTTGCCCAGGCCCAGAGAGCCACTGGAAGCTTTTCTGAGTTCTGAGCTCAGACCCTTTCCAAAATGGTGACCAGCCAATCATCCTCTCCTGAGGGACGTCTGAACTCAACTCACCAGCCACTGCAGTCTGCTGTGTCCACTGCGCCGTTCCACTTGTGTGTCTATCTGTGGAGGCCTCTGGGGTCACCAGTAGTCACTACGTGCCTGCAGGCTCAAGCCACGTCTCCTGCACTGTGAGCCGGGGCTCTGGGAGAAAGCACTGTCCGTCCACCACCTCCTTCTTCTGCATTGAGCTCTCTTTTTGCTCTCCTCGTGAGCTTCAATTCTGACTTCAGATCCCTGCTGGGTCCTAGGAACCCACTTCTTTCCTTCTTTTTCCTTAAATTGCTATATTCCACCATCTGGGCAACAGATCTCAGAGGAACTGTTTCTCTGCTGTTCACCACTCTACCATCTTCCCGGAAGTCTCTGGATCATTTTACTTACCTAAGCCAACATCCTTTTTATTTGATAAGCCAATTTGAATTAGGACTTTCATTACAGATTGAGAAAGAGACATGGAAAAAGCAATAATACAGAAGCAGTGAGGCATTAAAGTTAGCAGCGAATGGAAGTCACAAGGTACATAGAAGCAGAGTGCAGGCCTACCACTCACTAGGTACTGTGCTAGCACTGGGAAAGGCCAGGAAATAAGATAGACACGATGTCTGCTTTCCTTGAGCATGCATCTGGCTGGGGTTGGGGGACAGGAAGGGAGATCATAGTAATTTTAGATAGTGGTAAATGCTATAAAGATAATATGAGCAATATGAAGTGTAAGGGTCTTCTGCCTTCATTGGAGTGCCAGGGCAGTCTTCACAGAGGTGACATTTGATCAGTGACCTGGATAAGGTGAAAATTCCAGCCATCTGAAGCAATGAAATAAAATGTCTTAGGGAGAGATAGTAGCACATTCCTGGCAGACAAAAAAACAGGTGAAAATGTAGATACCCCCTAAAAACTTTAAAGCGTCAATAAATCACCTGGGAAGATTCTGATTTGGTTGATGATGAGAACTATCTGAGACTGTGCAATTTTAAGAAGCTCCCAAGTGATGGATATGTCTCTGGTTTATAGACCACAGCTGGAATATCGCTCACAAATTATGGTCTACAGAATGGTCCACAAAGAAATGAAAACTCAAACATTACAAATCTTTATAGCACTTTAACATTGACATGACACCCAAGTATGTCATTCTTTTTCTGGTAGTTTTAATGTGTTGGTGATCTTTTAGAAACTAAAAACAAAAGCAAAAAAACAAAACAACAACAAACACAAAAAACCTGACCCTTCTCTGATAACTGCTTTAGGCTTAGAGTTCTACACCTGAGGAGTGATCTAATCAATCCACTCAAGCTGCTGGGCAGCAGGGAACTTTGAAATACCAGGTATCAGGCAGAGTGGAAATAAAATGTCAGGCACAAATCCTGGGGATGGATCAACCAATATTACCACCAATATCACCATCACATAAAGGTGCGGATACACACACACACACACACACACACACACACAGTGTGGGGGAGAGAGACAGAGAGAGAGAGAGAGAGAGACAGAGGGGGAGAGAGAGAGACAGAGGGAGAGAGAAAGAGAATGCTTATGGACAACTTTTCTAAGGACATCCTAAAGCTCCAGAGGAAAGACCTTCATTCTAAAATTAGGCCTTTCTGCTCTTACCTGAAAAGTAGGAGCAGAAGTCAGCAAGCCTTTACATGTGCACAGATCCTTAAGCATTTCTATTCATTGCCTTAGTGTTAAATACAAACTGGACTTTCAAGGAGCCAAATTAAACAAGCATGGTTAGAGGCAGAAGGAAAACAAGATACCCGGAATAGAAGTATGCTGAATTGTAATAATGGTAGAATTGCACAGACTACAAGAAAATCTAGTCTCTGAGCAACATCCTTTGAAACAACCTCCCAGTTTTCTCAGAATTTTTGTGTTATGACCAGAGAAATATCACATTTTTTGCTGAGACCTGGCTATTCACTGACAGAAATGTCAGTTTTCTTGATTATTTTAGTCATTTTTCAGTAAGCTCTCACTAACTGGAGTAATCTCAGTGTATTTCTTGAAATTTAAAAGTGCCTGTCTAGCTCATCATGAAAGGCTTATTATATATATTTCATCAGTTTTAATGCTTTTAGTTAAAAACAGCAGAAAATGCAAGCCATTTTAGGGACTAAAGGGGATTGATTGGATTATGTAGTTGCACAGATAGTGTGTGGACTTTGATAAGATGTGATCTACCAACTCAATGCTATTCTCAAGAACTCATTTTCCTCCCTGTATTCTTTTTCTATCGCAAAGGATGTATATTACCTAAAATATACCATGCAATTTGGGCAGATTCTTTTCATTCTTGTTATCACTTATTTTTCTTGAGTTTCTTTTTTTTTTTTTTTTTTTGGACAACTGACTTATCCCTTTAAAACATGCATGGTGAAGAAGAAATATTTTGCAGAAAGAAATTCCGATATGTCATTCTGTCTTGCATAAACCCAAAACAGAAATTCTAGAATAGTGTTTGGGTGTGTTTCTCCCCAATCTCAACATGGCTTCAGTGGTTTTTTTTTTTTTTTTTGAACTGCCTTACTGCATCAGAATTCTAAAGGTCTAAAAGCAAATGAATCAAGGTCAAACTCAAGGTCAGAAGTTCATGGCCTCTCATTGGCTTTTCACATCACCCTGAGAGAAATAATGCCCAAGCAGACACACTGCTGGCTTTAGAGCCTTTTCTCTCTATAAACAGTTTGTTATATGAAGAGAGACAGATCACTCTACATGTTCTCAAAAGAGAAATAAATTTTACATTTTTCTCATGCCTGGGATTCTCCCTTAGCCATTTTTCCTCCTAATTGCTTTCCTCTAGACACACATGTATCCGTTATCCTCTTTTTTTCTTCATCCTTCTTCTCCAATTTTGTCTATTTTGAATGGAGAAAAAAACTAAGTTCATTTAAAATGCTTTTTTAAAAAAAATAAACAAATGAAAAAAAGATCTAGACATATTTCTTTTAATTGAGAAACTGGAGACCAATTGAAACCATAAAGTCAGTCATCCAATAGACAGGATATGAAAATCTTTCTACAAACTATAATAAATTAGGACGGTACATGTGTTATATATTAGATAACCCTTAGGCAGAAGGAGATGGATGCATACCATCTAGTTTGCACTTAAATGAAGCATTATTAATGGGTCACAGCTGTTAAAGGTGATAGTGATAAACTACTATCCCACAGTTAGTATACTGGTTTGTGCCTAGATGTCCCCCCCAAAGCCTCATAGGTGGGGTGCAGTCACATGTGGGGTTTTTTCAGAGGTAGTTAAATCTAGAGTGTGTGATGCTGGGATTAAAGATGCGTGATCACTAAATCAATCTACTGGTTGGTGTGGCACTACCCTAATCCTGACCTAATCCTGGATAAGATATAAGGGGCAGAGAGAAACTGTTAAGGTCTCTTGCTTGCTTTGCTACCTTCTGCTTGCCATCATGAACTGATTTCCCTCTGTGATGCCCCTCTGGCATACTACCCTGCCTTGGAGCCAGCCTATTATGAACTGAAACCTCAACAAGGTGTGAGCCAAGTAAACCTTTCCTCCCTTAACTTGTCGGTTTTGGGTATTTTGTTCCAGCAATGAGGAAAGTAACCAAGACAATTAGATAGTAGTTTGAGGGGACTACTATCCCCAAATCATGTGGCCCTCGAGAAAGGGTTTGCTTCATACACAGTTCTGCCACTGGAGTAGTGCAGAAGCAGCTATCTACACCTGGGCTACCCATTATTTGAAAAGCAGAACAAAGACTGTAGGTTTGGGAGGCAACTAAAAGGGTCTATGATTTTTGATGGGTCAAAAATTTAATCTCCAGGATTTGTTTTTTTCAGCAAACATTAAAGGTTTAGAGTAGACAATATAGGCCTTTCGTTTGTTTTAGAATTGTAGAGGGGCCACACATGTAAAGTAATATAAACTCAGTTTATGTTTGTATTTGAGCCACTAGAATGGAAAGTAATATAACTCAATCCCAGAAGTTCCCAAGAACTTTTCCTTTATAAAGTGATCTGAACATTACTCAAGCTTGAGAAAAATAAATGGCTGTAGAGACTGCCTCATCGGTGATATAGCTGAATGCAGACAATATTCCTAATTCCTTCACCTTCAGATTCCTGACACTTGAAATAGAAGGAAATTAACTTATACACATATAGAGTGAGTTTCAACCCAATCCATATAGCAGAGTGGCTCTGTTTTATCTGCTTTGGCCCTTAGCATTCTCTGGAAGGCATTACAGTGGTACCTTGGTTCATGAACACTTTTGCTTGAGAGCAATTAGATTCTCAAACAGAAGTGTTTGGCACAGTTTTGTTTTTGTTTGTGAATTCTGCCTCGGGTGTTGAACACGATGGTGGCCACCTTTCCTGCATGAACACAAATGTGCCCATCTTTTCCAGAATCATGGAATGAATTAAGTTCATGAATTGAGGCATAGTAACACTATACTTCAAAGATGTTTGGAACTGATTCAATATATCATGCTACCTTACTACTTCTATAAGATCTTGTGTTCTCTGGGTTAGAACAAGTAGAAGAGAATAGAGAAATAACTACATGAGTTGCTATAGTTTGGATTTTAAGGGTCCCTCAAAGGCCTATGATCACCAACATGGATAGTAGTGAAACCTCTAAGAGGTAGGGCCTCATTTTAGGTCTTCAGGTCAGTGGGGGCATGGTCTTCAAGGAGATGGTGAGACCTCAGCTTCTTTCTCCTCCGCTCCTTTGCTTCCCAGCCATGAAGAAGTGGTTTTGCTGTACCGTGGTTCTCTTCCACAACATGCTGCCTTGCCACAGGCCCAAAAGCAATGGATCCAGCAGATCATGGACTGAAGTCTACAAAATGAAGCCTTCAGAATGTTTCCTCTTTATTTATTTATTTTGGGTGCTGGGGATCAAAGTCAGGGTCTTGCACTTGCTAGGTGAGAGCTCTACCACTGAGCTAAATCCCCAACCCCAGTGTTTCCTCTTTATAAGCTGATTATGTCAGGTATTGGTTACGGTGATAAAAGCCAGTCCATACAGGACATGTGTTAACTTCCAAAGGAGAAGCTTCTGAGTGGCATCATTCCCAAGTGCTCATTTTAAGAAACTAACCCCAACACAAGTTTTGTCCTCTTGATATACTATTGTGTAAAGAGGACATGCCTGATTTGTTTTGCTGAAAGAGACTACAACTATAGTGCCTTTTGAGCCAAGTTAGAATCTTTTCCTTTTATCTCATTTATTTACAATAAACCAAGGAATTAAACACTTTAAACTTGCCTCTATTCCAGTTTTCTGGGCTCTTTCCCTATCATTCGATACAAAGAAAAAAAATGCCACTTTAATTTCTAGCTAATGAAGGCATTATTTTTCTCCTACACTTTTCCTAGCAGCTAACATTTCACACACTTATTTCCTTTGGTTTTAATAATGACCAGATTTGAAAGCAGACAGTGAAAGTACTTTGCTATATAAAGAGGCGGCACTATTGGAATTTCTATGCAACAAGGTACTCTTTTCCAAAAGAAATGACTTGGGGTGACCCCATGACAAGAAGACAGAAGTTACATAGAAAAATTGCTCCTTATTGGAATTGTATATACATCCTGCAGTATTTGAGCATCAGCCCAGATATGAAGCATTTTGGTAGGGTGAAAGGGTGACTTGGGCCCCTGCTCTCACAGATTGTATAAAGTGCAGAGGCACTGTATAAACAGTTACAAAATTTAGTACATAATTACAAAGTACGATAAATATAATGAAATGCAAGTACAGGGAATGATGAAAATGTACTACAATGGGATTATCCTAATTTGTAGGTGTCCTGGAGGTACCATTTACAGAGACATTAAACTGTGTATGATGACTGGGCTTAATTAGAAATATCATGGTTTCATTTTGGGTAATCCATGTTTGAGACAAGCCAACAGGGAAGTACAATACACACTAGGATATATGCAGAAGTCTGGATTGAAGATGTACATTTAAGAATCATAGGTCATTAAACGATAAACTGGAAGTAGAAATGTATATAGAGGTAGGGGTGAAGAGGAAAGAGGGACCATACTGAGTCACAAGATATTCTAGCTTTCAAAGATTAGAGAGAGGAAATAAACTGGCAAAGATATAGGAGTTACTAGATGACAGAGGCAGATTTGCCTAGAAACTAAGGAGGCTTCATACTCTGGGCCCTTCTCTTGCTTGACGGGAAACTTACCCATGTGTTTATATGGTCATGTTTTTAAAAATTTTCAAACGATAGCAGTTTTTCTTAAAGGTAACTATCAAGGCACAGAAATCTGTCCTTAAATGGAAGGAGCAAAACCCAGAGACTGGTTACATGAGGTTGGGTGGATTGGGGAGTGATGGAGGTGGGAGGCTCTAAGAAAAGTGTGCAACAGCTGCGAATGCTTTCAGAGGATGAGGACTATGAGAAGATAAATACACCCACTGGATTTAGGTGGCAGAAGGCCATGTGTCCATAGCAAGAGCCCTATCAGTGCAATGAAGTGCAGAAAACCAGATCTAGTTGATACACAAGTTTGAGAAACCTAACTGTGAAGGGAAGTGGGGGAGGATGTTAAGTGGACAGGGACAAGCGATGGAATAAGGTTACCTTTCCCACTCTTTCTTCCTGTTTCTTTGTCCCTGAAATGGGGAGATTTGAGAGTGCTTGATAGAAAGGTTACACAAAATGGAGATGTTTTGAAGATGTAAGGGAAAAGATATGCTGGGATGGGTATTCCTTCATCCTAACTACATTGTCATTTCCAAAGGACTCAGAAGTGATGAATGTCCACAGACTCTGAAGAAATCCTGAGTTTTTATTTTCCAGGTGGACAACTCTACCCTGATGCATGTTCGTGAAACCAAAAGGGATCCTGGTCTGTCGTACTTCTTCACCCGGGGAATTGAGCTCATTTTACCCAGCTCCTACCTGCAGGCAAATAATTTTGCAGTTTTCTGAAAATATCCATTTAAAAACTTTAATCGGTTTCTAAAATTTACTTCTTTTAGAATATGCTTCTCCCTTTAACTATCTATTGTATGTTGTAGAAATGCAAACTGATCGTAGTAGAACAAAATTACAAGTTGGCCAAGGAAAAATAGTAGTTTTATTTAGACCGCTAAAGATCATTTTAAATATTTTACATGGCATTTCTCACTATTCTTTGATTGTATGCTAATATGAGACATAGGTATTGAAAAACAGCAAGTTTTTTTCAGGAAAAACTTGTGAGACTCACAAACTGAAGATATCAGAAAAACAATCTTACATAGCACACAACGGAAATGAATAGTACCACGTAACTATGAACATTTTATGTTTATTGTTTTTGCCATTTTAATTGGCTTATCCGACTAGAAAGTATATTTCTGGGCTAAGAATTACTCAGAAAGTGAGACTAGTCCCTCAACCCCTGCTTCTCATTAAAGTGCTTCTCATCACCATCCTACACTTCAATAGGTCACCCATGCAGCAGGCAGCAGTCCATATGATAAAGTTTGAAAAACCACAACCAGAGGCTAACGGTTCCCGCTGGCTGCTGGATTCGACAATAACAACCACCAGGACTCCCAGTTGCATCTGAAGTTTAGATACGCAATATTTTCTGGTATAAGTACGTCCCGTAAGTTACGCCGGACACGCTCGTACTAAAACACCACGCGGCGTCCCTGTGAACGCACCCTGGACCGGGCGCCCCACCCGCTCTCGCCCAGTCCACCCGAAGCCCAGCCCAGCGCCCCGGAGCCGGTTTAAAGCCCCGGACCAGCAGGCCCGGCGCGCCCCCTGATTGGCCGAGGCGCTCCCGCCGCCCGCCGGTCGCAGGCGTCACGGCTCCGGCAGCCGGGCCGTCGTCGTCGCCGCTGCCGCCGCAGCCCCGGTCGGCGCAAGTGCGGCGCGCGCGGGGGGCGGGCGCGGCGGAGCGCGAGGCTGGCGGCGGGCCGCGGGTGGCAGGCCGGCCGGCCGGGATTAAGTTTCTCGGTCACGCGTGAGCGCCTGCGCGCGGTCGTCCGTCCCGAAGCTGCTCGCCGGCCGTTACTTCAGACGAGAGGAGAGCGGGTGTGGGCCACCCCGGCTCCCGGCCCTCCGCCCCCTCGCGTCCCCGCGAGCCGGTAAGAGGCCGAGCGCGCCCCCGCGTCCCGCGCGCGCTGGCGGGAGGTGCGCGGCGCCCCGGGCTCGGGCTGGCGGCGGGGGCCGGCGCGCTCCCCACCTCGCCGAGCCGCGGCCGCTGCGGGCTCCCGCGAGGATGGGGTCTGGAAGTTTCCGGCGCGCCTCGCCTCCCCCCTCCCCCGCAGCCGGCCCTCCTGGCGCGGCTTGCTCCGCAGGGTGTGAAAGTTTTCTCTCTCCTCGTCCCCCCCGGGGGGCACGGTCCCGGTGCCCGGGAGGGGGAGCGCGGGGCGCCGGCCGGTCTCGGCGCCAGCCTTTGGTTTGCCCTGCACCGCTGCGCGGGGCCGGCCGTGCGGGGGACCCCGGGGAGGGCCGCTCGTCTGGGCCTTCGGTGCCGGATTCCCGTTCGCCTCCCGGTTAATCACCCGCCCGTGCCCCGCCGCCGGGCGCCTTTGTGTTCTGTGTGGCAGCCCCTGGATGCCGGATGTTCCTAGGGAAGCGCTGTCTGGGCGATGCTTTGTGCCTTGGGGAACTGTGCTCGCATCTGGGGTGGCGGTGTGTTGAGTTTTTGCTTGCATTTTTTGCAGAGGCACAAAGGCCGCGCTATTCTTCCCCGGAATCCCATGGAAATTGAAGCTGGGGCTGCGGGGGAGGAGGAAGGGCCGAGCTAGAGTGGGGGTGGAGGCTGCTGGCGGGGCCCGGGAGAGAATGGGGGTCTTGGGGACGTCGCCATCCCTGTCAGGCCAGCAGGAAGGCCTCGCAGAGGGCGCTGGGTGCCTTCGGTTGGGCGTGTGGGTGATGGCTAGTGTTTCCTCTGCATCATCAGATAAGAGCACCTTGACTTCACCAGCCTGGAAGGAAAACCTCCTCATGTTCTTTTAATGTCCAGAGGAAGAATCCCAAAAGCGAACAGACCCCACCTCGTCCTGAGTTAGTGGACAGCCCTGCTGTATACATCCACTTTGTGTTGGCGTAGACCTTTCCAGTAAATAACAGCTAATCTAAAAACTAAGCAGGTGATGGTTCTGGGGGAATGGAAGTTTTTGCAGATTGAATTTGACTGTAGGTAGATTACAGTGAATTTTGTAAGGGCCGAATCACCAAAAGTTGTATAATATGCTTTGCTGCCAAATAGAATTTCAGTAGACAATTGCATTTAAAACCCTAACAAAAACTGGAAGTTATTTTAGCTTGAACTTCTAGTATAGAGCGCTGAGTTTTTTGGGGTTTTTTTTGGGGGGGGGCTGCTGGGATTAAATTTAGGATCTTGTGCTTGCTAGGCAAGTGCTCTACCACTTGAGCTAAATTCCAACCCCAGTAAAGTTAATTTTGATGGTTTCTTTACTCTTTTCCGCTTACTTTCTTATCCCTATCTCGTTAAACAATAGAAACTGGTGAAGATTATTCTCAACATAATACTACTACCGTAGGTGATATGTCTACTGAATCCCTTACGTGTGTTTTTTCATCCTTGGCCCCTTTCTGTATCCTTTTCATTTTTCCTTTCTTTTGATTTCCTTTCTTCCTTTGACCACATTCCTTCCTTCCTTTCATTACTGAAGGCTGATAATTGTGGCGTGGGAAGGGAGAGATGTTTAATGTTCCAAATTCCTGTCACACAGACCATGAGTGGCCAACCTTTTGGTTTGCTTGCACAACACTGAGTGAATTGTCTTGGGCCACATAGAAAATGTATAATATACTTATTTATATGTAACAACACCTACTTTATTCTTAAATATTTTTATTATAACATTAAACACAAGTCTAACAATAAACTTTAAGAAAACTTACATGTCTGTTTAATTACAATAAATGTCTTCACAGACACTCAAACGTAAGTAGGGTGAAATACTATTAGTGGTAATCACCGAGTTTTATCTGTCAAGTTGCACAAGCACACGTAATGTCTGATACAGGTAGAGTTCTACTCCACTGTGTGTGGAAGGATCAGGAGATGAAGTTAGCACTGCACTGTGCTCTCCCCTCCACAGAATTTGGTGGTTGTCTCTGCAGTCTATGCTTAAGCACAGTGGAATGGAGTCATGAAACATTCCACTAAAAATCAACAGTATTAAAGTAGAGTAGTCTTGTGGCGTTTCATTACTAACTGTCCGGGACTCCATGTGGCTCATGTGTGGGGTCTAGGGTTGGTCAAGTCGGACCTTGCCCTGTTTGCCGTTTAAGGATGTCTTTGCGTTCAGTTGCCTTTTAAATGTAGGTGTAGCATGGAAGAGTAGAAGCCGTCCTCAGAGTTTACTGTGTACATCTCTACAAGTTGGAGGTGCTTAGAGAGAGGAGGAAATCTTTGAAGTGTAATTTTTCATTGACTCAGCAGTCCCAGTTGACACTTCAGCCTTTAGCTGATGCCATTGGGAGTTCTGCTTTACAAACAAGGAAGAGGTGGGCCCCTCATCTAGGTTGAGATTAAGGGATTTAGATACTGTTAAGGAGCAATGAGTTGCTTAAAAGGTAACTGTCCTTGAGTTAGAAATCCATTATTGGCTCAGGATTACATCCCATATCTGAACAAACGTAAACTTGACACTCAGGTTGAGTTGCAGGTTGGCTCCATGTTGTATAATAGGTCCAGTGTACTCTGACTTTCACTATGAAGCAGAGTTGTCCTATTGGACTGCATATGCCCCCAAATGTGCTAGAGCAGCTGCCAGAAAGAGATCCCACACTTCAAAGTGAAAAGCAGGTGACTTCTCGGTGAATTCAGAACTGCTTGATGGTACATGTGAAGGATGATAGTTTTCCCAATTATATGTGCTTTTGAAAATATATTTTTAGCCTAAAGTAGGATTTTATTTGCCATAAATTCTTTCATACATTATCAACCTCGTATTTATAGTGAAGATATTATTTCTCTTGTAAATTAGTATTATATATAGGAGAATATTTACATATACTGTGTATATGAGGTTTGGTATGGTAAAATTTATATATTGTGATTAAAGAATTTTGGTGGGGTTCCAAGTATGGCAAAAAAGAAATATATGTATATAAGATAGTTCCATATAAAGGAAGTTAATGCTGAGTAATCTGTTGCCTTTCTGTGAAATGTTTCCAGAAGAGGTTTGAAGTAGTTACTTAATAGGTACTAATAGGTAGATTAGGCAGTGTGTTGCATTGGACTTGGTAGTAGGAATTCTAAATGTGTTCATATGGAAGCTTAATATCTTTATTGGGAAAATAGACACATGGGGAAAGAATGGAACAGTTTTACATGCAGTAAGTTGGAGAGATTCTAAGAAAGTAGATCACCATAGCATGGTACATGTGAAGGATGATAGTTTTCCCAATTATCTTGCTGGCCTTATTGATGTTCTTAAACAGAGAGGGCTTCTGTTTTAGGTTAGAGGAGGAAAATGAAGGTCCCCCTCCTTGGTATGAAATACAGCTTAAATCAATGATTTTACTCTGAGAAATGGATAAGGTCTTGGGGAAGAGGCTGGGAAGTAGGTGAGCAGCAGAAACTAGGGTAGATTTCAATTTGTATCTTTCTAAAATAGGATAAGGGTTGTCCCCAAGGGAAAAGTTAGAATGAGGAAGGTCAGGTGATAGGGTGTGTATTTATTTTATCTTTTTGGAAGTTTCCTTTTCTAGTTTCCTCATTTCTATCTGAGACTTCACCAGAAACATCTCCAATGTCTCTTTTTCCAATCAATAGTCTCTTCAGGGCAACTGTGACCTTTTCTAGCATCTAACTGAAAATTTTTTCCAGGTTCTAACATTACCCAGTTCTAAAACCGCTTTCATGTTTTTTAGATATTTGTTACAACAGCAGCCATTTCCTAGTATCAAAATTGATTTTTGTTTCCTAGAGCTGGCCCAACAAAGTACCAGAAACAGGGGTAACAGAAATTTATTTCCTTGCTGTGGTGGGGACTTGAAGTCTAAAACAAGGGCCTTTGGGGCTCTTTCTACTGAGACTTCTCTTAGCTTGTAGATGGTGGCATTTTTTGTGTCTTCACAAGGCCTCCTTTTGTATATCTGTGGCCTAATTTCTGCCTCTTACGAGGATACCAGTCATAGTGAATTAGGTCCCACCCCAATAACCTCATTTAATCCTAATTACTTCTTTACAGACCCTGTCTTCAAATGGAGTCACATTCTGAGATACTGGCGATGAGGATTTCATAAGAATTTGAGTGAGGAGAAGAATGGTCACACAATTCAGTCCATAACAAGGTTCGTTTTTTGTCAGTACCTGAGGTTGAACCCAGGGCCTTGGGCATGCCAGGCAAGCACTCTACCACAGAGCTAGCTCATAAGGAAGTTCTTAAAGGTACTTGGGCTATAGACTGGTGAGAGCCAAAAGAATGGGCTGGTCAGAGTAAGGGAGGGAGGTTACAGAGGAGGCTGTTGTGGTTGTTGAGCATTGTTGTAATTTGATGCTTGGAAATAAAGGGAAACTGCTATTTAAGGAAAAGTGTATTTTATCTTTGGCCTGCGACCACTTGTTTTCTTTCTCTAGGTGTTCACTGTGGAATTGTGCTTCTAGGGCCCTTTCTTTTCATGGACAGAGGTTTAGTTTTCTAATGTTTTACAGATGTAGTCTAATTTAAAATATTTCTTCTACCTTTTAACAAATAATATGTTTAATTTGAGAAAGATTCTATATTAGTGTTGGAAACATGATAGTTTTTGTGTCTGATTAAAACAACAAAATTTGTTCTTTAATTTACATTGATTTAAAAACTCCATATCCTATGCAGGCTTTGTGGGCTGACATTGGCATACTCTTTCCCCGCCTGGAAATTTTTCCCTGTTTTGGAAAAATGTAAGTTTAGAAAGATAACTCAACATGTATAATAAAATAAAAAAGCTGCTGCTTTTAAGTGTTGAAATTGTATTTGATAAATTAGGGAATGTTAAAGCCATTCATCCAATTCTGGCCAGCTGAGTTACTTAAAAAGTAAATGAGACTGAAATTCTTACGTATTTTTTTCTTCCTATCTGCGTTTGGTGGTTAAATTTGTTTATTTTAGCCAAATCTAATCTTTATCTTTTGTTTAGCTTTACTCGTATCTCCCAAAGCTGTATTCATTATTATTTTCTAGTAAACCCCGTGACCTCCAGATCTAAGATGCTGTAAATTAAATGCATGAGAGGAAAGTGAGAAAGGATGTGTGTAAGAAAGAGGAAAACCAGAAACATCAACTACACACACAAACATGCACACACATGCATGCATACATGCACGCAAAATCTTAAGGAAAAACCTCCTTAGGTTTTGTTGGCAATTTAATGTTGGTAGTTTGAGTAGGAATGTGACTATTTACCATTTACTCTGTTTTTTACATTCATCTATTATTGGTAATCAAAAACATAATTGTACCTTTTAGTAACTCTTTTTAATCATAAAACTAGCACATTTTTGAAATATAGAAGACGTAGACAAGGGTAAAAAAGACAAAAAAAGTGGTGTGATTCTAGTACCTGTATAAGATCCCCCTCGAAAAAACCCTCCACATATTTTGGAGATGAGGACTCTTAAATTATTTTGATACAACAAGTAAGTATAGGTGTTTATCAGTAGGTACCATTGATTGCCTTTTTTCAGTGAGGTAAATGGATAGGACATTATTAAACATCCACACATTTTGAATTGACACAGCATTTGTTTGAATCAATGCCTCTTGACTTTGGTGGAGCTATATAAAGCTTACCACATGACAAGGATAACTTTGTGTCTTTTAATCAGATCCATCCCAGGGAACCATGCTTTAGGGAACTGGCTATAGAAAATGGGCATGGGACTCTGTCAGTTTGTACTCATAAGGCCTCACTTGCCTAGTACAGCCAGGAAAATAGGGTCATAAGGATTAAAGATTATTCGACAATTTAAAGCATCCTCTCTGTGGTATATAAGTTGTGCACAGCTTCTGTTATATCTTGGAAGAATCGTGTCTCAGTCCTTTGGAGCTACTATAACAAAATATCATTGACTGGGTAGCATATCACTCTCCCCCAATCCCAGCTCTCCCAAAGTTATTTCATTTTAATAAGTCATTTATGAAGTCAGCCTCTGAGCATTCGTTTCCTGTTTTTGGCCTGGAGTGTTTCCTGAGGATCCTCCCCTTCCCTACCAGGTTCAGGTCATGATTTTCCTGGGAGTACTACATGTAATCATCCTGTGACATTTTAGAAAAGTACAGCTTTGGAATGACTGTTTTCTCTGATATAATTTGCTGAGTATATATTGGATCAAGCTAAGTCATTCAGTATTTTTAGATCTGTTTTTTGGCTCAAGTAGGAAAACAGCAAGAGATAGCCACTGGGCCTGAATTATTGCTTCTTTGCCAGCTCCTTAAATTCAGGGAACATCTGTTAGGTGCAAACTCAGAATGTCAGGCACCCTTTATTCAAGGAGAGGGCGAGAGTGTGTAACTATTATTGTGGTATTCTTTGTAATATACACTAAATGTGAAAATATTAGAAGTGTACAATTTATTGAATTTTTGGTCCATGTGCAGGAATCTTTTTCTATCAAGACAAGTGAACATATCTGTTACCTCAATTTTTCTTATGCCCCCCTGTTACTCTTTCCTGCCTCCCATGTCTACTCATCTCCAAGTAATCACTGATCTGCACTCTGTGACTATTGGTTTTAGAGCTTTAAGTAAATGAACTTATATGATATATTTAAACTTTTTGTCTAACTTTTTCACTGTGTAATTATTTTGGGATTCGGTTGTGTTGCTTGTATTCATAGTTTAGTCTGTTTGTTGCCCAGTAATAGGCAATTGTATGGACATGCCATTAAGGAGTTTTTAATAGTTTGGAATTCTCCTGTATTTTTTTCCATTTTCTTGCTGTGCATTCATTCATTCCGTTTTCTGGGTGATAGAAAATTTTACCTTCTTAGGTTCTATAATTGAGGCCTGTAAAGTAAACTCACAAGAGAAAGATTAACGGTAGAAAAAAGATGTACCAATTTAATTTATGTTTTTAATTTAAATACTTGAGGGTACACAGAAAAAAAAATGAAAATCTACTCTAGTGGTTAGACCTGTGGTCTTTGTATACTATTTTCACAGTAAGAGTGAAATTTAGAGGAACGGGAACATCCTTATATCCTTTCAAGTATCTCTCTTTCTCTCCTCTCTCTCTCTTTTTTTTTTTTGAGACACATTCTGAATTGTAGTCCAAGATGACCTTGAACTCATTGTGTGTAGCTCAGGCTGGCCTGAGCGCTGGGATTACAGGTATGAACCACCACATCCAGTGAGTGAGGAACACCTTTACCAGTAGAAATTAATGGAACACATATGCATTTTTTGAGACAAGGTCTCACTGTGTAGTTCAAACTGGCCTTAAACTCACTACTGTAGCCCAGGTCAGCATTCCTCCTGCCTCAGTCTCTGAGTGGTGGGATTACAGGCACCACACTTGGCTAAATTTATGCAGTATTGGCAAAGGTAATTTTCTGCCCTGCTTTAGGGAAGAAAAGGAAAGGCAGAGAATGCTCCTATGCATTCTGCTTCTTAGCTGCCTTTCGTTCCAAATAACGTGTATGCCAAAGTAGCATTTTGGGGAAACATATTAATTCTCTTCAGATTCTCTTGTGGGTTAGGCTTTTGTATTTGACAGTGTTTCTCTGTTTTCTTAAGAGTTATGCCCTGTGTGGAGAAACAGAATTTAAATGCCCCCTTGATGTTTAAAATGTTAAATTTTAGTTGACATTTCAAAATATGTAATCAGTAGTTTAAAAAATACTACTGGCAATTTTAAAATAAAATGATTTAAAATATTTAATCTGTCACATTAGGTAATTGAATAAAATAAAAAACAAGTCAATGAATATTAAGACTTTATGTACATTTTTGTATCCTACCATGTGTAGGATTTAAGCACAGCACAGTCTGATTCAGTATTGATCCTAGTGCTTTGTGATGTGCAAAGTTTTCTTTTATCTACTTGTATATTTTTAATAGTTTTATCACTTTTGTTGGATTTATCTGTTTACCCTTATGTTAGATTTGTATGACAGTCTTATAGTGAGTTAGATAACAAAACATTAATTTGATTCCAGAGTATCCAAATAATTGCTTTTCAGTATATGTTCCAAGTAAGATCATTGAATGTAGCAAGAATTGGAGAGAGGATGATCTAGAATTCTAGATCATTCTAGATCAACCCCATCCAATAGTGTGAACCCCTTGTGTAATTGTCTAGTAGCCACAGGAAGGAAGCAGTGCAGATGAAATTAAATTTAACAATATATTGTATTTAATCTAATTTCTCCAAAATACTTCATTTCAACATGCAATCAATATGAAATTTAATGAGAGGGCTTGGAGATGTAGCTCAGTGATAGAGCAAACCCAAGGCCCTGAGTTTGATCCCCAGCACCACCGCCCAAAAAAATCTAAAGAAAAAAAATTAATGAGATATTTTACTTTCTCTTCTTTGAATATCTTCAAAATCAGTTGTGTACTTTACAAGTATAGCAGTCTCACTTAGACCTAGCCACATTTCCAGTGCTTAATAGGTAAATGTGGCTCATGGTTACCATACTCATACTACTCAACACAGTCTAGATCATGTATCTAAGCTGTGTGTACAGATGAAATCAAGAAAGATATCTTCATTATTTTGTGAAGACATGTGGTACTGACTGGAACCATTCAGCTTCCTTTGGGGTCATTTTAATTATATGTGTCTACTTTCTGATGACTTAATTGAAGTTATAATAACCAACAACAAACAACAACAACAAAAAAATCATTTAAAGATGTGCTTCTGGATTGTTACAAAAGTAAAAATTATGATCTATTAACAGTCCTTCGAGTAAGTACCATAAGAAAATACAGTTAATCAATATAATTAAATAGTAAATGAATCAAGAAGCAAATGGACATCTTTATTGAAAGAAAGAAAGACCTTTCAGAATGTTGTCAGAGAGAAAATACCAGTTGTTGGGACGTCCCTAGTGAGTCCTCCAGTTACATATGATACATATTGGTGATTTAGTAATTAGGGGCTTGAATTGGTCCATGCTTATTTATCTAATATGGCTAAATTCATGTTCAGGTTGATACTAATTTGTGTTTATGCGATTTTCCCTTATCTGAACTACTTGGAATCTTGCCAATAAGGTTTACTTTGTCATCTCTTGCTGACTTTTCTCAATGTATTCTCAGTATTGCAGGCTACCACTGGCAGACAAGCTTATTGGCAGATTCCGGGAGTAACATTCTTCTCTCAGAGGGTTACTCAGTTCTCTCTAGTGATTCTTTAGTACAGATTGAGAAATATTGCTTCTGTTCCTGTGGAAAAATTTTATCTTCTAGGGTGTATACATATTCAATTAACAGAAGATCCAAAGGTAGATTTATTTTGTTCTAGTACAGAGAGGAATGAAAGAGGATTATAGCAGATTTTATTTATTTATTCATGTTTGTGATACATAATGACTGCTTTCCTTGTGAATACTTGGTACATGTGCATCACACATCTTAATTCTTTTTTACATCCCCTTCCCCTCTCTCTCTTCTCCCTTCCGTCTCTTGATTCCCTCCCTTTTGCAGTGATCGCATTCTCACTGTTTCCTTTTAGCTATCTTTTATTTTGCTTTTTACTTTATTCATACTCTGGATTTCTCTTATGAGAGAAACCATACAGTATTTAAGCTTAATGTGTTTGATTTATTTCATTTGAAAACATTATGTTTTCAAGATGCATCTGTTTTTGTATACATGGCTCAAATTATCCTTCCTGATAGCAGATTAGTATTCCATTATGAGTAAACACCACATTTTCTTTATTTGTCTGCTGATGGACATACAGGCTGCTTTCAAGATTTAGCTATTATGAATTGTCCTGCTATAAACATGGGTGCTCATGTATCACTGAAATGTGATGTCTGTAACTCTTTTGGGAAGATACCTAGGATAGGAATACCTGGATCAAATGGAATTTCTAGCTCCAGTTTCTCACTCCACACTGATTTTTGTAGTGGTTCTATTAGTTTACATTCCCACCAACAGTTGTGGAAGGGCTCTTCTTCCTCCTGTGGCCTCACCAGTGTTTGATTGATTTCTTGCTGATGGCCGTTCTCAGTGTTGTTTTAATTGGCATATCTCTGATGACCAGTGATGCTGAGTGTTTCTTCATGCATTTATTAGCCATTTGTACTTCTGTGAAGTGTCTGTTCAGGTCACTTGCCCAGTTTTTGACTGGGTCTTTTATTTGACGGGTAATTTTTTAGAGTTCTTTGTAAAATTTTTAAAATTTTTGATAGAGGGTCTTCCCCAAGTCACTGATGCCGGAGCTAGGCTGTCACCTGGGATCCTTGCAGAGTGCTGGGATTATGGGTGTGCGGCGTCATGCCCACCTCAATGTTGGGTTCTTTCAGCAATTTAAATTCTTGTTTTGGTATCATTATTTTTCTCTCTGGTGAATTATTTACCCTGTTGCCAAAATATTTTACCAGAAAATAAATTTTAAAATCTTGCTACCCCTCAGACTCTCTCCTCAGTCTGTGTCTGTCCCCTGTGCCTACAGAGCCAAGTTCCAAGCAGCTCGTGGGAGCATCTCTCTCCTAGCTTCTCTGTCACACGAATACTGTGTTCCAAGTCAGTGTTACCAGGTTCTGGACTGCTCTTCTTTCCTTCTGGCATCAGATTCTGAATTTTTCTCACCTTGAACAAAGAATTGAACAAAACAAGCCAGAAGTGGTTACAAAGTTTATTTAAAAGTTTATTCAAAATGGAGACTGGGAAAAACTGACTCTGCAGAGTGAGCTTGGCCCAAACACAAAGTGAAAAAAAGAAAATAAAAATACACACCATGCCTGAGAGACGTGGTACAGGCGATCATAAAAAGATATGATAGCACGTGCTCCTCATGGCTTCTTTATTTTATAGTGTCCAAATCTTGAGGAACCCCGCGAGAATTTGGACATCTGGGTCTTGAGAGGCGGTGTTAGGATCTTGCGCCTCAGGCTGATGTCAGGCCATTTCTGCGAGAAGTTGCATCTGTTTGGGATTTTGTAATGAACAGGGCATGCCGACTTTCCTAGCCAGCTTTTGCCACGCCCTACTCTCCTACCTCAATACCTCAGTAAGAAATGGCTTTCTTCTACCTCCACCTATTCTGCACAACCTTCAAGACAGGAATCGTGTGTCACATCTCCAAATTCTTTCTGACTTCCAGTGATGGTTTTATTCCTAGCACAGCACATGGCAGAATTAATATTTGCTATTACCACTCGGATGAGAACTCAGAACTTAGGTATCTCTTCTTATTCCCTGCCATATGCTTCAGAGATAGAGGCAGATAAAGATTTATAGGAACTGAAATTTATAGATTTGCTATGTCTGTCTTAAATAAAAATAATAAATTTCTGAGTATAAAATTAGATACGAAAATTTGAGGGTTGGGAGCGTAACTCATTGGTACAGTGCTTGCCCACCTATTTCCTAGCACCATATGCACATGCACACATGCACACACACACACACACACACACACACACACTCTTTATTTGAAGGAGAATGTAAGGACTCTATGTAAGTGTCTTCATGCTAAATCCACCTGTGTTTCATGTCCAGAAAGATGTAAGTGCTTAATTGATACTTACTGAAATAGTGCAGTTGTTTTTTGATGTATAATAGATATCTCTATAAAGCTAGATTAGTATCTATATTGTTTTGTTACTGATTTTCTCAAAATTGGGAAACAGTATCAGTTTAGCTATTCTGATGCTAATATTATTGTTAGCATTGTTAATAATAACCATGTTTAATGCTTCTGTAGCACTTTTCGTTTCTAAATTCTTTTGCATACTTTATGGGATTCTGACAATTGAGTCATAAGAAAAACTGCTCAGATCTAATGACTCTTAAGTGTTTTGGAACTTGGTGAGAGAGAGAAAATAGAAGTAAGTTCTTCCTTTGAGATCAGATTTTACTTTAGTAGAGAAAGTGATTCAGTTCTTTCTGTGAATCCCTTAGCAATACCCTCTCTGTCCTCTTTAGCCTGGCAAGTGCTCAGGAATTTTCTGAGGGCTAAATCATCGTGTTGCTGCTCCATCTGTCTCCTCTTCCTTTCAGATTCCTCATCTCACTATTTCTTCTTCCTTTTCTCCTCTATTTGTTTAATCTGTTCTTGGCATACATCAAACTGTTCTATTATCATCTGTCTTCTTTGGCATATGAGTTGTAACTTAATATTTCTAAGTGTCAGTAGGTGACTAAGGTGAATTTTGTAGTTTTTAATGTTCAGATACATTTCCTCTGTGAAGAACCATAGAGGATAATTTTGGGACCCTCAGTACAGAAGGAATTTTCAAGCTGGGTGCAGTGGTGTATGACTATAATCCAGCTACTTAGCAGGCTGAGGAAGGAGGATCACAAGTTCAAGGTCCCCTGGGCAATTTAGGGAGACCTTGTTTCAAAAAAAAAAAAAATAGCAAGGCAAGTAGCTCCGTGATAGATACAAGGCCATAGGCTCAATGCCCAGTACCACCAAAAGAAAAAAAAGTTTTCAGTCCTGGGAAAGAAGTCATGAAAGTGTATATTTTACTGCATAGATAAGACATGGTATAGTTTGCAGTTCTTACTCCAGCAATGATCGATTTTGATCGATTACTGATTTAATTAGCCTGCATAATCTGATAGCAGGTAGAAGCAGGAAAACAGAGAAACTGGCATATAGACACAAAATAAAATACAAAATAATATTAACAAATAGCTTTTATATGTCTGTTCCTTCCAAGCATATGTTACTGTTAATGCCCACATTACAAAAAGGAGAAAGCAGCTCAGAGAAGTTAAGCAATTTACCTAAGGTCTCACAGCTAGTAAAATGAGAGAGTTTATTCAAGGGATAACTTGGGAATTCTGAAAGCATAGCTCTTTAGGCTACTTAGTCTGAAGGTAAATAACAATTTCCTTTCTTGAATTATTATTATTAGAGCCCAGAGCTGTGATTTGGTGCAAAGAGGCTTGCCTTTGATACTGCTCAGTCTTAGGGTGGGTTTAAATGTTAGCTCTATTACAAGCTTCATGCATGTAGAGAAAAACAGTATTTTTATGAGCATGTGGTTTCTTATCTGGTCTTGGGACTCTCTAAATGCCTTTACGTGAAGCACGTATATTCTGCCTAAGAAAACAGGATATATGAAAGCTATTTCATAAACAGTTCCATTTTAAACATTAAAAATAATGCAAGTTTGATGTCTAAGTATGCATTAGTGGAAACGATTTTGTTCTCAGGAAGAATCATTATTATTGGTAGATGTACTAGCAACTAATTCTTAAGCGCAATTTTATTATTCTTTGATAGTGAATAGCATTTTTTAAAGCACCTAGTAACAGATTGTTTAATTTGTAGATTAACCAAGCCTACATTTTAGGCATTCCAGTCATGAAGATATATTTGGAAAGTTCTGCTTCTCAAAAGGAGTGTTTAATGGTGGATTTGTGCCTGAGAAATAAAGTGGTTTTTAAAATCAGCATTATGTATACAATGTACCATTACATGTTCTTGGTAAAAAAAATGCTATGGACAATTTGTTGCCTAGGGCATCTTGTCAGGATAGGGATCCAATCTGATTAAGGTTTTGATCTGTCTCCCTTCTTAATTCCTTCTTCCTTTTTCTCTGTCACCAAATTCTTTGTAGGTGAATGAGACTGCTTTTTGCTAAGACTGTTCAGATAATTGTTGATGTTTATTATATAGGCTTTTCAGACCTCACATAATAGTAACTATAGAAATGTGGTTGCTAAAGAAAAGGTCAGAGTTAGGTGACCTTGATAATGTTAGGAATCCTTTTGATCCTATATTTCCATATCTACAGAATCTAGAGTTAGTATTTATATATTTGGAAATAATAAAAACTTGCAATTTTTTTTACATCTTTCAATAATTAAACCTTGGTAATTGTAAAAGAAAGTGTTAATTTCTCCTGACCATGAGTTTGAGGACAGCAATTCCAATTGCTGCCCAAAAAGTATTGTGACAAATGTACTGAGAGAATGAGAATGTGATCAATCACAGAACCCGCCTGCTACTTTCCTGCACAGAGCTGGAACTCAACCAAGGGAATACAAGCTAGTCATTGCAAGCAAGGGGGAGAGAAAAGCAGCCATGTTAAATAGTATTCTAAAATACTATTTTCTTCCCAGAGGACTTCTGAGCAGAAATTTGAGCCTGTTGTTTCTTGAGCGAAGTTTGTAAATTTTATCTTTATCCTATCCGTATGCAACAAAGGGAAATCATAGAAGCCACAAACTGAATTTAGAAGGCTGTGATTGATGAGGAAGGATAAAAATATCTGATTAGGTATAGTACTTGTAGCTCAGTGATACCTGAGTAGGCGATATGATAGACGACATGCTTCATAATTTTTGTAGAGAAGATTCCAGAATGGGCGAAGCAATTTGGAACAATAGTAGGGAAATGGTGGAAATAGAGACATTTTAAGAGTTAGAAGGAAAGCCCTCAGAAAATGACCTTTCAGGAACAGTGTAAACTTGAAGTAGGTGAATAGGGAATATGCTGAGGCAACATGGTTATTATTCTGGTCTACTGTCCATCTCCCAACTACACGGTTTTGTCTGTATATTGAAAAGTTTGTGTCTATTCATTGCTCTTCAGGGATTTCCTCTGAGAAATCACTTGGTTACAACTGACAAAGCTGTGTATTGTTGTGCCCCAGAATTATCACTGAGATCTTATCAACTCAGTGAAAATCTGTCCCTGACTGGGCATCTGAGGAATGACACGCATCTTCTGTCCCTTCTTCCTGCATTTGGTAAGTCCGAACAAAGACCAAGTACTGCTTGTGTTTCTGGGTTCCATGGGGGTGCTTTGAGGATCCATGCTTTTTGCAAGCACCAAGGACACAGACTGCCCAGGATCCTTAGAGAATTGCTTTATTCCAAGCAGGCAAAAGGGCAGAAGGCAAAAGCCTGAAGTAATTTCTCTGGGGAATTTGTTGCCAGCATAGGAATTGCACCTGAGAATTCTGTGCCAGAGTTAATCCTTCTTCATGTTTCAGGTTTCCTCCAAGAAAATATGGCTGGAGTGAGTGCTTTATAGGCAACTGGCTGCCTCTGGACTCTGGCATTGACATGTCATTTACCAGCAGGAGGAGTCTTTAGAGAAATCCCTGTGCCTGTTTCTGTCTAAGAAATATGCCTGGCATGCTGTATCTTGGCCTTCAACCCTGAAAATGTAGTAGCAAACAGGGGCAAGCTGCCCAGCAACCTAAATTCCTTTGAGTTTAACTAGGGAGTAAGAGAACAGAAGAGGCTAAATCTTCACTCTCAGAGGCACCTAAATCTTTCCCTTGAGTCACTGTGTTCGGTGTGAATTAACAATTTGGAGAAAGGAATCCTTTTAACACACCCTTTAAGAAGGGGTATGTTAAAAGAGAAATTTTGGATGGAAAGTATGTAAAGGTGGGTGCCCAGAGAGAAAGTATCAGAATCCATAGTTTTAATATATATTTTGGACTTTTAAAAAATATGGATGAAGATAAAGGGGAATGGAAATAAATATATGTTTTGAAAAGGAAAGTTTAACTTGTTAAAAGTTGAACTAGGATTATTTAGACCTTATTATTAGCAAGCTAGGATTGTAATCTCAGACATCACTGATTTATGCAATTCAACTTCAGTGAGTTTTAGCCTGCACACTTTTTGAGGCTTCTTTCATCTCTAAAGTGAACTTTATATTTGAGAGTAAGCAGTAAATAAAGGAACTTAATTAAAAACACCAAAAAGTTTCTAAAAATATAATTTTGGCACTTGGTATGAGTGGCAAAATGTCTTTATCTGATGAGTATCTGTGTACTTCTGGGAATCTGCAATTAAGGGAAGAACCAACATACATAGTTTTTGAAAGGAAAAACCACTTGCCCTCTGACTAACCATCTTAAAAGTAAAAGGAATCTTCAAAACCAAAACAAATTTAGTGAACATGTTTGTTATTAGTTCCTATGTAAGTACACCTGTAAGTAGTAAAATATTTTCTTTATTGGGGGCTGGGGATTTAGCTCAGTGATTAGAGTGCTTGCCTTGCAAGCACAAGGGCCTGAGTTCGCTCCTCGGCACCACCAAAAAAAAAAAAAAATATTTTCTTTATCCTGTGTATTTTACTTTTAGTTCATTTTCGTCCCATTAGGAAATGGGACGTCCAAGGAAAGGAAGGAGATAATACTATTTTCAGTAAAACTTGTTTAAAGTATGTGGTTTCTGTTTTGTATAAGTACCGTGGGCTAACCGATTGCTCCACTGGAGCTCCTGTGGTTTCTGTTTTGATTAATGCATATAATTGTGCATCACTGGACCACTTTGATGATGAGAGCGTTTCTATTCCCCTGGGAATGGAGTTTTATAGCCACAAATATTTTCATTATTTGCAAATGTTGTTCATATATTTCATTTGTGTAATGATCACTTATCAGTTCTTTCAAGAGTGGATTTATATTTTGTTTGGTTGTGACTTTGTGGCTTAGACTCTGACTGAAACCAAATACTATATGTTACAGTATTTTATTCACTCATAGTAGCAGCTTCCTATGTCCTGTTTTTCAATGTAACTGGTTCCCCTGTGGATTCTTAATTATCTAATTGATCCTATTAAAATTTTCCTTGCCAATAAGCTTTCTCAAACTTTTATTGGAAGTAGAACATTGAAATGTAGCAGTTAAAAGAGGAATGGCATTTCTTAAGGAAGGGTATATTAGGAGATTGGTTTGTTTAGGATGTGGTGCTGTGCTATACTAAAGCAGGTTGGAATAGGCATATTTGGATGGAACATGCAAAGTACCTCTGGAAAAATGGAGTTCACTTTGACAGTGGTTGTCGGTGACTGTGCATATGTAAGGACCAGTTACCATGTTTACTCTCATTAGCTGCATTGAGTTCCCCAAGGAGCGCCTGCCACTGTCTTAATGCCACCTGTGTCTGTCTTGATTTATTGACTTGTTTTTGTTCTCTCAAAACTCAGTTTTGCATGTGCCCATCCTAGTTTCTTCATGCCTTACTCTCTTCTTAATTCTACCTGCATCAGTCAGTATTTACTAGAGAAACAGATATATTACATGAATATATAAGAATTTACACATTGGTGTACGAGGGCTGCCCACAGAGTCGGATGTTGCGGACAGAAAGTGTGTCTGCACACTGGAGATACGAAGGATCCAGTTGAAGGTCCGGAGCTCGCTGCAGTATCCCATGCAGTTCTGTATCAGCAGGCTGATAGGTCTGTGGTGGAAGGCTGAAGGATCTGCACTGTAGGTTGAAGAGTCTGTGCTGGAAACTAGGAGATGACATCCAAGGTGAAGGAACCAAAGCAGATCTGTCCTTCATTTCCCCTTTATACCATCCAGGTGACAAGCTGCCCTAGGGCGGGTCTTCCACACCTGAGGACGTGGAATTGCTAAGCCAGTTTATTTGAGCTTCTCTTTCTCAAGTTAACCCAATCAATTAACCATCACATTTCCATCAGTACTTGGCTTATTTTCTCAATATTTACGTTTGCAAGAAAGAGTCCAGCCCATTTGTATCTTTCAAGGAGCTCACAGATTGGCTTCCTTTGGGTGAGAAGCACAATTCTGTTTTCCTTTGGTTATGGGTGGAAGAGAGGGCATAGCACAGCATGTAACACTGTATTTCTTGGAGCAGGGGTTATGAGTTGATTGAGATATGAATTAGCGTGGTTTGCCTTAACAAAAATCATAGGCAGTTAATAATAGGCTAAGTGGCTTAAACATTAGAAATTTATGCTCTTATGTTTCTGGATGATGCAAAGTCCCGAATCAATTTCTGGCCAGGTTTGTCTTCTGAGAGCTTTTTTCCTGGCTTGTAGTTGGCCACCTTCTTGCTATGTCATCACATTGTCTTTTCTCAGTGCTTGTGCAGAGAGATCTCTCTCTTCTTTTTATCAGGCAACCAGTTCTATGATATTAGAACTTATCCTTGGAGTTCCTTTAGTAGCTTCTAAATGCCCTGTTTCCAAAATAGTTCCTTGGGGGTTAGGTTTTCAGCCTATGAATTTTAAGAAAATACAGTTGAGTCCACAGTAGCATGGTAGTGTACTATTATAACTCAGTCACACAAATTCTTGCTAAGGGTAGAGCTTCATTTCTAGAGCGGTCACAACACTGATGCTTTTGCATGTTCTCTGCCTTGATGACTGTTACTACCATCTAATTGGTAATTCACATAGGACATCTGAGATTGATCCTAGGGTCATCCTCACCAGTATTTTATCAGGTCCTGTTCCTCGTAGCTGCTAACTAATGCTTGTATCTCTTTCCTATTTTCATTTATTTTTTACCTCCATCTCTCTTTCTGAAAAGGCTTCTTGTGTGTCCTCCATGCTTCCAGTGTCTCTTATTTTTTTATCCCCTCCACATGATTACCAGAGTGATATTTCCAAAACACAGACTGACCATTCACACACTTTGCCAAAATAAACTTCAGATGGAATCTGAACACTTTAAAAATGTTATGCAGCCCCCTCAGTAATTGGCCTTCACACACTTCCAGCTTCATCACCTTGTCCTTTCCTTCTCCTCCAGCCTCAGGCCAGGTGTAAGAAAGCTCCTAGTGCCGAGAAGGTACCGTGTGCTCTTGCCTTTGCAGGAGGACCTTTTATACCTGGTGCTCTGACCAACCCCTTCCTGCCTATTGCTTAGGGCCCTGTGCAGGGGTCTCTGATGCCAGACAGCTTTCCCTAGCTCACTTTGGGTTCGGGGTTCCTCCTTGTGTTTCTGCATTTTGTTTGTTTATTTGTTTTTCTTCCATTCACTTACATTATGAATTTCCAGACTAAATCTTCATTTATCTAATTCAGCTACCAGTCATGTATGCACTCTGTGCATTTGTTGAGTCCACAAGTTACATAATTTGAGTTCTCTTCTAACCCTGTCAGTGTTTTCACTTTGGATCGGTATTTTATGGCTTTGTAAAGGAAGGACAGTAATACCAATTAAAAATCAGTCACTATTTGAAATGTAAAGTTGGGCTGCCTGATAATTAACTTTCTTTAGTTTTGGAGAACAAAATAGATTGATAAATTCTTTCAGTCTTGCAAGAATTTGGGGAGATTTATAAAAGTGAACATGAAAATAAAAATTATGTTCATGACTGCTTTTTTGATTAAAACCTACAAAAACAGGGAGACTTTCAAAAGAATAGATGCTAAAAAAGTGTTTTCTTCTGGATGACTACACGATGTTGATGGATACTTAAAGTTTTTTTTTAGCTTTTGGAGCACTAGAGCAGTAATGTTATACAAAAGTGTGAATTGTGACTGAAAGTGTAAATATGCTATCATATTTAGGTAATTTACTACTTGTAAATACGCTATCATAAGCAGTTGAATTGAGGCAAACTACCTGCAGATGACTCCAATCTCCCTTTTCTGTGCTAATTTCAGGTGATCCTGAGGCAGTGATGAATGAGACAAATGCTAAATTTAAATGCAATCACAGATGCTGAACAACTTTGACAAGCCACAAACCATTGCAACAAGCTCTTTTAATGTATTCCTTTTTCTATCAGAATTTTTTAGGATAGCTAGAAAGTTATATGTGCTTTCAGACATTTTTTTGTAGTTATTTTTAGTACAAAACATATTTTCACTTGTTAGTTGCTATGAAATCTGCTTTGAGCTAAATGATTTGTGTTGTTTCAAGCTCTGATTCTATACTACATAATAGCCGTGCCTATATACAGTACAACTTGTTGGAAAATAAGGTGATGATTAGTTTCTGTTTCTTAGTAATACCAAATATTGTTTCGTTTTTATCTTCTACTGAAACTAGGGTTATCAAGTAATCATCAGGGAATCCTGTGGTCACAGGGAAGATCTTTAGAGGTTTATTAAGGATTTGGTAACTCTGTCATAATGACAGGAGGGACATATGCCTTACATTAAAAATGAGTTTTTAAATTTGAGTTTTTAAATTTAACTTTTCTAGCCAAATACAAAATAAGTTTGCCATATAGAATAACAAATAATTGCCACTTTAAACTTGAATTTCAGATAAGTAATACATTAAATTTTAATATAACTCAAATATTTCTGGACACATTAAAATTATTTATCTGAAAATCAAATATTAAACAACATGTATTTTTATTTGCTAAATCTGGCTAGTCTATATTAAGCTATAATGAAAATGCAGTAAAAAGTAAATTTCAGTGTTCTTTGGCTCTGGCACATCCCATTCACTATTAGTATCTTTGAAAACCTTGCAGAAAAGTTTAGAAACTGGTACCTGTTATGCTTATTAACAAATGCCTATTAATTTTTACTTGCACAAGAATTTTCTCTTATACAAGTAGTAGCAACTTAATATATTGTCTTGCACCTCATTTTTCAAATTTGACAATATATTTCTACCATGTGATTTTTTTTCTTACAAGACTGTATGGCGCCAGCACCTCCCTGCCCCGCCAAAAAATACTATATGGAAAATATGAGGTAGTGTGAAGAATGTGGTCTTTCAAATCAGGAAAGTTCCAGCTTCTCCTACTTACTACTTTGTGATCTAGAGTAGGGCTTTACATTTTCCTCTGTTGTCTACTTGAGGCATTAGAAAATGTTATGGAGAACAACAAGATGGCCAGGGTTCTTGCTCCCATGATGTAATGTGTGCCTAATAGGTACAGAATGGATTGAGACATTGGTCTGTGTCTAGATGTTCCCCCAAAGCATCATGTGATTTAAAAGTGTGCGATTACTAAGTTAGTCCACTGATTGGTTTGGCATAGTTCTGCTGGTATCAAGGATGTGATAGTAGGGTTAAGGGTGCTAGGATTAAAGGTGGGAGTGCTACTCACCCTAAGGCAGGTAGCCTGGGTAAGATAGAAGGGACAATCAGAAGTTTGCCTACCGCTTGCTTGCCTTGGTGCCTTCTCCCTGTCTGCTATGCCACCCTGCCTTGGATCCAGCCTATAGTGGACTGAAACCTCTAAGAACTGTAAGCCAAATAAACTGTTTTTCCCTTAACTTTGGGTGTCGGGTATTTTGTCTCAGCAATGAGAAAAGTAACTAAGACAGACATTATTTAAGTGTCTTGTGCTTCTGTATACAGGGTTACTGGAAAAAACTTTAGGTTCGGTTGTAATCAAATAGTTGTACAACTAAAAGCAGAATACATGAATGGTAGCTGGGACACTAGTATACTGTTGAAATATTGTTAACTCTTGTGACAAGGGAAGGATTTATATTTGAAATAATACAGCCTT
>PVJO010008757.1:0-12955 GCA_004026905.1 Hystrix cristata | reverse complement strand
GTGTGAACATTACTTATCTTTCTTTAACAGTCCTACCACTGGTTTCTAAAATACATAGGAAGGAACAGTTTTGTTTGTTTTTTTTTTTGGGGGGGGGGTGCCGGGGATTGAACTCAGGCCCTTGTGCTTGCAAGGCAAGCACTCTAATCACTGAGCTAAATCCCCAGCCCCGGAAGGAACAGTTTTTTATAACAATCTTATCTCTTTGTCATGGCTATTGTAATAAATGTCTGTGGAAACGTCCAAAAGCTGTTTTTATTTATGGACATGAGAATAGAGGAGAGAAACAGTGAAACCACACTTTTAAAAAATGACTAAAGTCTACAGTGGTAGTGCTTTTATTTAGGAGCTACCAACAGTGACTTGCAGCTGAATTGATTTTATATTCTACACCTGTAGGACAAGTGCTTTTATTTGGAAAGGGGTGTAATTCTCTTTCTTCATACCCTGATGTGTAGTGAACTTCAGACAGCAATGCTTTTCTCGGTTGGGAGCTGCCTGCGTTACTTCCTCTGCACTCTTCATAAACCAGCGAGCCTCTGATTTCATCAGCCACCTCTCCTAATGTCCTGAATACTGCTTGTCTTTCTGAACTAATTTTTCATAGGGGGAAAATGGCTGAAGCTGAATTTTATTGTACATACCAAGCACCAATACATGTGATCTTTTTTCTTTGAATACTTTATAAATGTTATTCATTTGTAAATAGATTTAGATTCAGTAAAAATAGGTAATTGAACAAGGACTTATAGTTAGCTAGAGGTAGGGTCATCAGACTTTTGTCCATGCTTGGCCATTGCTTTCATGCACCCACCCTGGCTATTTAATTAGACAGGTATGCCTTAGTAGGCTGTCTCATATTGGCATGTCCTTACTTTCATTTTTTAATTATCAGAAGACAATTTTTGAGGAAAGTACCTAGTAGTATACTATTAAATTAATTAATTAAATTTTTTTTGTTGTATTGGGGAATGAACCCAGGGCCTTCACACTGAGTACATCCCCAGCCTTTTAAAAAATGACTGGTCTCCAACTTGTGATCCTCCTTCCTCAGCCTCCCAGATTGCTGGGATTATGGCCATTTGCCACCACTGTGCTATTTTATGAGGGAGTATTACATTTTCCTTATAAGTAGAAATTAAAAATATTGCCAGTTTATTTTTAAGATCTGCCTGTATTCTACCTCATGACACCTACCTAGATGGACTCAGCATTAGTTTTCTATTTTATAGTTATGAGGTATTCTGTGACCTGTAAATTGGCATACTTTATTTATCTTATTTATCACAAGATTCCTGGTGAATGTTTTCTAGGAAAATGAGGTTGAGATAATTGGCCCTTTGCTCAAGGTCAAATTGCTATTTAGTCTGTGAGAAGTTAGAGCCAGTACCCTCTTTTCTTGAAACCAGGTCACTTTTTAAGTCATGTGCCAGCATTTGAACTATTTGACTGGATGTAGTTGATGTTTTCAATACACACTGTGTTCTAAAGTGGGATAAGGGAAGTCAGAAAGTACTGTTCTTTTACTATAGAGACAGATTGTCGGCATCAATGTTCTATACATCTGCTCATCCACATCATACATTTCCTTTTTTGCCTTGTATGGTTTACCTTCCAGAGGGTCGAGGCAACTTGTTTTTTTTTCCACAGAAATCACCTAGATGAAGAATGAGGTTGTGTGGTGATAGATTCCTTTTCTTCACTGGAAGGGTCAGCCGACTTCCTGAGACTTTCTGTGAGGCAAACATAGATGTAGCTTTGGAGACAATTGTACGTAATCACTGGCCAGCACAGATTGAAGATGGACATTGGCAGTGCAGATTTGTGTGCCTTGCTGAACTGTATGCAAAGAATCTAGCTCAGTAGTGATAGAGAAAGATGAGATCTGTGTAGGTTGAAGATACTGATCAGTTTTTCTTTTGAATGGGAAGGACAATATTATAGTCGATGGGAAGGTATTTTAAAAACCTTTGAAAAATCTAACACAATGCTTTTTTTATTCTATTTTTAATCCATGATTTAACGTGTTATATTCTAGTGGTCAATATACTGATTTAGTGTCACCATTCATTTCTAATGAGTATGTATATGTTTTCCTAGTTAAGACTGTGAACATTTCAGGGTAAGATTACATCTTCTTTTTAACATTTCTCTCTCAAATTTCTTACGCATACTCAAGTGAGCTCCTTACTCTGTGGTTAAGGATCTGTACATTAATCTGAGATCACAATGTTCTATATTGAGAGGCTTTTAAGGAATTATTTTGGAAATATCTACCATTTTATTTGAAACAAATTATGCCTTCCTTTTTCTTAGGTAAGTATTATTGGGAGCACATATTGAAAAGGCACAACACACTGATAAACTTGTACAAAATGTGAAGTTCTTTATGCGGTCACTTGTGTCTGCAAAAGCTCCAGGATGTGGTCACGTGTGTCTGTCTTTTTTATGACCCTGTGCCGAGAAGTTCTTTGTTCCAGGAAAAGCCTCCACCTCACAGCACCCCCCTCAAGGCTCCAGGAAGAAGCCCGCCAAGAAGGGCTGCTCAAGTTTGAATAAACGCGGGGACCAATCATGTGCCGCCACACTTTCCTTTCCCGCGCGCGCCCTCCCCTTCCCGCGCCTGTTCCCTACCTCATAAAAACCCCACACTCCTATAGTTTGGGGCCTTTACCGCTGTCTCCTGCGTGGGACATGTATTGGCCCAGAGCTCTGTTTAAACAATAGCTTGTTGCTTTTGCATCGAATCTGGTCTCTTGTCGTTCTTGAGCGCCGCTCTCCCTTGTCCCGGGTAAGTTGGGGAAGGTTTCAGCCTTAACAATATCATTTTGAATAAATTATAAAATGTTTACTTTTGCCTATAAAGAGAACAATGTTAAGTTAAACCCATAAGATTTTAATGCTTAGAGGAATTATAATGGTATCAGATGCTTTGTAGGATAGTTTTGGAATATAATTTTAAAGTTCTGATAAACAAGAAACATTTCATTTTATGTCTTTTCTCTTCAGGGTTCCATTTTAGTTGCTGTTTTTAATCATTGTAGAGGAAAACGCTGAACTTTGAAAAAAATGTTGGAAACAATAGGTAAGACATACTCCTTTCTACTTTCGTAAGAATTGAAACTCCTTCCATTGGGATATATGAATACATGTTCTACATAGCAGGATTCTGCATATAATAACTTGGATTTAAAGTTTTAACCATGAACATTGTACTAGGATATTGTAATACATTTCTGTATTTGGACAGTTTTTCCTATTATAAAAGGCACATCCTTTGTAAGCAAAAGTAAACATGAGATGTGCTACTTCTATTGGTTTTAATAAAATATAAACCAATAGAATTTAAACCAATTTAAAATTTGTACACACAAATCTAATTTTTGAACCTAATTCATGTTCACGTATTTTCCTGGATGGCACCAGAGAGTTTAATAGTGTTTTTGATACTGAAAGAAGATTATCCCTTTTTCTTGCATTTGTGCTAGGTAAAATACTACTGAGCTCTCCTTTCACTCAATGAAAGAGTTCAGGAACAAGCACTTAGGCTGGAAAACTTCATTTAAGGGAGTTTCATTTTTACATGAATTAGGTTGAACTATCCAGACATCCCAAGCTCATGTGTTAATTGCTTTTTTGCAGTGTTCTTTAATTTTAGAGAAACTAGCTTAAAAGACTATTTATAGGTCTTTCAGGTGTGATACCTACTGTCATTCATCTGACAACTCAATCCCTTATCTATTCCAGGTAGCTTTTTGGATGTGCAGATTGGAATATGTCTGTGATTTCACTCTGGCACCTTGATGGTTATGCTTGATTCCTTGACAGGTTATGAGGGGTAAGGGAAGAGTAGGTGGCAGTAAAGGGAAAAGGAGGTGTTTTGTGATCATGTGACTTTTGTGCCCAGTTCTATGCTGATCATAAAAATGCATAGATGTACATCTCCTGTATCACCCTATACTGAAGTCAGACATCATACAGATGACTAGCCCACCTGGGGAAGTTCCTCATAAGAAGATGGAAAGAGGAAATATAGAATAACTTAAACCATTACTTTCTCTTATTGTGTACCTGTTAATGAGTTTTACATCTTCTAAGAATTGACATGAAAATTAATAATACATTTGTATTCTGAAATATCAGGGGAAATATAATCGAAAATAAATTCTCATTTTTTTTTATCATTACTTGCTTTAAGATTTCTGTGTGGGGCAGTATTGTTTATTTTAACTTGTGTGTATATGTGAATTTATGAAAGAGTCCATTTCTGCATAATTTCAGATTTGGAACTATGGAAAGTTATCTGTGGTAATGATTGCATAACATGCAAGTAAGCTATTAGAACTATTGGGACATATTCAAAATATTTGCCATTGCAACTTAGTGCCTGATATATAAGGGTCTTAATAATTCTTTGAGTTGGATTAGTTTGAAACACGTGTAAATATCTTATTTAAAAAAGTATTTAATTTTGGGGAAGACATTTCAATAAATAAAATGTTATGGTTTTGAAAGAACGTATATTATTCTGACATATTTCTATCTAAATTCTCAATTATAGAATGTTTTACTTCCCAATATATAAAATTGTTACATTTTAGATATTGTGATTCAGCATTTTCATGATCACAGATCATTTAGTCTTATATAATTTTTATAGAAGAGTTGAATCAACTGGCATTGGAATGAAAGTATATATCATCTGAATTAATCTTGGCACTTTAAAAGCAGCTGATATATTTACTTCTTGAAAAGGTATATCAATTTTTAATTATAGGTAAGAAAAATTAGCAATATAACTCTCTAATAAGTGGATATGCATATTGTCACTGATGAATCACAACATCAAAAATGTAACAATTTTATATATAGGAGCAAAGCATTCTATACTTTTGAATTTACTTAGAAACACATTAGAATAATATATGTTCTTTCCAAACCATTAAATTTAAATAATTGAAATATCTTTTCCTCCAAATTAAATAGGGTATTTCCATATGTTTCATATATTACACTGAGTTCCCTGCTTTTAAACAGACTCTTAAAAGAGACCTCAAGGTTTGAAAGGCACATTTACAGTAATCTGTTACAGTCCTCCCCTTTTTTCGCCATACTCATCCACCAATTAGATTGATTCGAAACATATGTGTATATAATATTTAATTTGCTATTTAATTCTGAGGGAAAATATTAAAAATATCAAAAAGTACTCAGTTTTCTACTTCTTGTAGTGCTGCATTCCATTAAAATTTTTTGTATTTTTGTTCAATTTTGTATTCATATAAAAAGAGATAATTTTGTGCACTCAAAAGGAACAATTTTAGAATTTCTACAAGCATGGGGTCCTCAAAGGTTTGACATGTATATTTTGAATTCTGTTATTGACTAATGCTGTTCTTTGGAATAGACAAAAATCGGGCCCTACAGGCAGCAGAGCGCTTGCAAGCCAAGCTCCGAGAACGTGGGGATGTAGCAAATGAAGACAAACTAAGTCTTCTGAAGTCAGTGCTGCAGAGCCCTCTCTTCAGTCAGATTCTGAACCTACAGGCCTCTGTACAGCAGCTGAAAGACCAGGTAGGACATCACTGACTGAGCAGGCATTCTCAGCGTGGGATAGATCTTGTGAAAGGCTTGTGTTATTCTAAAGGCTGATTTTTGTACATGTTAACGAAGTCATTTAAATCTCCAAACAAGACATTCAGATTCACTGTTGCTTTTTTCCTCCGGTTATTTTTGTAAGGGTTGTTACTGTGTATTGTAGATGATATGACATCGTGTTGAAAGCTGTGCAGATTCGGAGGAGGAATGAGTTCCTGCAGGAGATGGGGATGATAAAAATGTTTAGGGTGAATGACTGTAGTCTTCCTTTCTAGCATCACTAGGCTCATTGTTCATGTGATCTTGCTCACTCAGATTCAGACATTTAATATACTTAAAAGATTTCAGATAAGCCTGGATTTGCATGTGTAATCAGGTATATAAGGAAGGGAAATTGTCTCTATTTTGACAGTGAAAGAAATAATTACATTGTCATCAGTTAGAGGAATTGCAGTTCTCACTTCTTAAAAGAGTGTAAGTAGCAATTGCTTCCATGACAGCATCAGATGGTGATAAACATTAAAACTTCTAAGTGTAACAGTTTTTTTCCTGTAAAAATTGTGAGCATTAAAAATTTTGAATACTTATATTAAAATTGAAATATATTCCAATGACAGAATGAAATTGAAGTCAAATTTCTTTCAACTTAATTTAATCACCATTTCTCAGGTTTTTAAAAAAATAATTTTAAAACAGTTCTTATCTTCACAGGTTTGAAGTCAATCTAATTTTGTCGTCATGTCAATTTTCATTCTCATGTTTTTAGCATTAATTTAATGGTTTTGGATGACTTGCTAGCAAATACTCTCCCTTAATAGGTTAAAAATGAGACTTAAAGAATAATTTCATAATTCAGTGAAAGAACAGCTCCAATTAAAAACCAAAACTATGCCAAATACAAAAGAACAAATAGTAGTATTGGAGGAAGAGTTTGTTTAATGTTGTGTAACATCTTAATCTGGATATGTATTTCTGTAGCTTCTCAACAACCCCCTCGGAAAAAAAATATGAAGATTCTTCAAAAATATTTTTTCTCTAGTGAATTGCTGCTTGGAGTTTGGAAGTCATAATCATAAAATTATAAAGTTTTTTTTTTATATGTAGTTGGGTTGCATTTATTCCTTCTGCAAGTTACCAAAAAGACTTGTTCTCATTACTGATTTTCAGAATGAGTTGGTAAGCTTTTGGAGAAACTCGTACTCTAAATGTAAGCATAATTATAGTGTAGAAAATTATCTTGTTTCTTTTAGATTGTAAAGAAATTAAACAGATCTCTTCTGGCTTATTGTATGGAGTGAAAGTATGATTAGAATGAAACTACAATTGAAACAAAGAGTACCAGCAGATATTGTGAAGATCTCTACTACTAGTTTAGTGGATAACTCTTGACAGTTCCTAGGAGCCAGCCTTATGGAAGGGCATGGGTATTTCTGACTACTGTGTCTCATAAGAGGAAGGGACAAAGACATCTACTTGTTGAGTTTGTTTTACATTTCCAAGTGAAAGTAGGAATGGGCTCTAAAACTACAGAAAATTCCAGACTTGCAAACAAGTTCTGTTCTGGGAGAATGTTTGTAAGTCGGATTCATTCATAAGTCCGACAAAGTGAGTCTTATGCATCTTTGACACAAATATACAATGTAAAGCACAAAAATACACCAAACACACAAATACTGTAAATAAATTATTTTTACTTTTACAGTTACCTTAAAGTGGTGGTACAGTGCAGTACAACTGTAAATAAACTACTTTTATAATTACCTTAAAATGGTAAGGTAGATGCACGAATTAATTCTGTAATTCGTCTGCATCTATGCATATTCATAATGCAAGCTGTATTCGTATCTGTGAAAGTTTGCCACTTGAACGTTAGTAATTCGGGGATTTACCGCTTTTGGGTCCTACATGACTCAGATGAACTCTACTTGGAAATCCATTATGCATAATCTTGGAACTTCCTATTCTGTGATTAATACAGTATGATGTTACTGTTTTAGTAATGATATATTTCAAGACTAAGTTTTGAGGCCTGTGAATTCTATTGGCATTTCTTACATGTCTTTGGACTTTTGTTTCCTTAGTCACTTTTCATACAGAAGAGAAAACTAACACTCAGATGGACCAAAGAAAACAGTTCAGATGCTATTTATACCAGTGGCTGAGAGATGTTAAGTGACTTATTTATAAGAGTAGAGCCAGAACTAGCTTTTCTTGGCTCCCAAGGTATAGTCCTTTCCCTATTTTGGCTCTGTGGCCCATCTTACATCTTTTTTTTTTTTTTTTTCTTTTCAAGGTAAAAACGTGATTGCTAGAGTCAAGAGTTTCATGTTGATAAATTCTCTGAATTTCTGTGATTTTTCACTCTAATCTCCATTCTTTTGTGGTTATTTACCAGCTTTTTTCTTTTTGATGACCAGAATAAAATTTAAAAAGCTGTATTATTTTCTGTTTTACAATTTAAATATTCTAGACTTTGTCATGTTAGGTTTACAAACTGCTAATTTAATATTTGTAACTTCATAATTAATGCACCTAAGAAACACAATTCATTTTGTACTTTGAAACCAGTAACTACACAAATCCTAGCATTGGCTAGCTTTTATTGACTACCTTATACCTAAATTATATTTTCAAATGTATAATTTTATGTACACAATGGATGTGAGCTAGTTTCCATCTTTTTTATTATCCTTAGAAAATTTGACTTCTCCTTTTCTTCCTGCCCATCATTTTCCTATCTTCTAGAGAAGCGAAGGGAGTTCATAATTGAAATTCCCACAGAATATCCAGCATATCGGAGAGCATGATCATGTAGTTGCTTAATGACAGATGCTGACATGCTATGTTGAATGACCCCTACAAGTTTTTCCCCTCAGATTATTCTCATTACTTCTATTAAGTAATGTTTAATTTTTGCAGTTTGCTTTTTCAGTTTTAAGACTGCCCTCAGAAATCAAACTGTTTCCCTTTGGCAAATTAAACACTTGACAGGTGTGTAACTGAGAGGGTAAAAAAGCCATGCCCCGAAGGGATGTGCTATTTAAATATTGTCAAAAATGTTAACAGGTCTGAGAGTATAATTGATGCCTCTGTTTAACTCTGCCACGTTGTGTATTGTTCTAACCTCCAGCTAAAAGGATGTGTGCTATTAAACCTGAATAATCTCTAATAGCTCCTGTTCATTTCCTATTGCATCACTATTGTTTAAGAGAAGAGAGGAAGAAAGGTGCTGTGTGTGTCAATGATCTGTCAAATGCAAATTCTCAAGTAGTGTCCTCACTGTCACCTACTCATCACAGCTAATAACTACAGGGCTTAATGTGCATTTGTGACAAAAATCCAGCTATTGTGGGTGAAATAAACATGTTAGCAGTTTAATAATAGAAACTTGTCAGCCTTGAAGATACTGGATTTGCATATGTATTCTCTGAAGTTTCTCAGTCTGGTGTAGGTGGATGCTCCCTTCCTGATTAATTAATTGCCTTGCTTTATGAATTGACCACAGGCACTAAATTAATCTTCTTACCCTAAACTATTTGTAGAAAAACTACAAATACTGGTTTTTCTACTACTATTTTCTAAATAAGTTTTTCTAAATAAGGTTATTAATTTTAATAGACACTTAGATCAATATCAATTTGATATTGTTAAGATTATTTTTAAAGCTCTGGCAACACAGACCAATTCTAAGATTTGAAATATAGTGTAGATACTTCAAGTACAAATCCTGCCTCCTCAGAACATGAGCCTTGGACGCAGACTATTCTGGAGGTCTCCTCTTGTCAGTAATTTCCAGCCTTTCTGGAGTGTGACATCCTGTTGTTTTGTTGTTGTTTAAAATTTCCTGGTTCTTCACCTTCTTCCAAAAATGTGTTGGCTTATACACCTTTCATCCAGACATATAATACATGTACACACAAATTAAGTCAAATTTTTCTTTGGACATTTAGGATATCTCTTGAAATAGTTGGAGAGATAACTGGGTTAACAGACAATTAAAACTGGAAATTACAAAAAAAATTGGAAATTACTGCTCAGTCTTCATTTTCATTCTTGAACTACAGTCTTTGTGGTGTAACATTTTTGTTCTATTTTTCTGTGTTTGTAAATTTTACCTATTCACATTTCAAAGAAGACTTTGAAACAACTTCTGATGGTAAAACATCATGAATAATGGATACTTCAAAGGTCAGGTTACTGGCTGGGGATGTAGATTAATGGTATAACATTTGCCTGCCAAGAAAGACCGGAAAAAAAAAAAAAAGAGATCAAGGAAAAGAGAAAAAGCAACAGAGGTTATGTAAGAGTATCAAAGATCTAAATATGAAAGAACTTTGAGTTACTAAAACTGAGTGTGTCATTTAATTTTAGGTTCCCAGCATGAAAGGCAAAGAAACAAAACAGAACAAAACAACAACAACAAATCTTGAGGGTGCTGTATTGTTCATTGTAAGGCATTCAGTGAACCAAATTTTCCCTTGGCAATAGGAGGGTTTTCACCTGGATGCATTTAGGAAAGGCTCATATTCTTTTATTGAGAAGACTTTGTTGAACACCTGAAATCAATAAAATCTCAATAATAAGATGTAGAACACAGGACACCAGGAAGGTCAGTGGTGTAGGAGGAAGGAATTACTTGACTTTCACTAGGAGAAAACTTCATGTTGGAGGTAATAACATTTAAGATGGGTAAACTTTCTGCAGAGATAAAGTGAGTAGTTTAGACAAGGGCAGAGAGGAGTTGCTTTCAGCCAAGGGTGATTTTTACACTCGTTCTCCCCAAGAGACATTTGGCAATATCTGGAATCAGTTTTGATTGTCGTCATAACTGAGAGGTGACAGAGCTATACTGATACATAACAGGTAGAGTTTAAGGATGCTGCCAAATATCCTTTAGTGTGCAGTGCAGCCAGCTACAATGAAGGATTGAGGATTTATAATGTCTGCAGTGGTGAGTCTGAGAAACCTGGGTAGAGAGCCATGTAAGGACCAGTGTTATCGAAGAGTTAGGTTATAGGTGGGCTGTTGGCATGAGAGGAAACTGTGGTGCCGGGAAACTGTGAAAGGATTTATTGAGGTAAAAGTTTTCTTCGTTGTTTATTTTTGTTACATTGCATTCACCTCTCTAGGAAATTACATCAACTTTATCTTGTAACTCTTCTTTTAAATAAAGTGTGTTGGGCATTGCTTTATTATTTATTCCTCCACATTTTTAACTGTAAGAAACAACAAAATTTAAGATAAAGGTTTTAACAACATGCTGATAAGTAACACTGTTGATTATAATCATTAAATATGTGAACTGTTCTTCAAAGGAATGTTCCTTCATCTTCCTAGCACTAAGAATACAACATCAGGGTCTAATTAATGTTGGTTCTTCTACTTATGAGCATGTGAGATACTGTACATAACCTGCACTCTGTGTTGTATAATTTTTCTAATGCTTTGTCTGAAGTTTAGAAAATCTAGGCATTTAGGTAAGTAGTATATAATTCAGAGAGTCACTTTTGAGTATCTGGGGTAAGCAGTAAATGTTAGGTAGAATTAATACTGTCCTGAGGCAAGTCTGAAAAGTCAGGTCTGTAGATACAGATTTTTAAGACTGTTAAATCAAGTTTGTGCTCAAAATGGTGAGGTGTGGTCTTTTAAGTAGCAGCATCTGCAGCTCTGATGTTTTCATATATTTATCATTTTTAGATTGATAGAAAGATGAGAAATATTGGTAACAGCAAAAGAGGAAACTCTCTTTTGACTGGTAATCTGAAAGATAGTCTTTTGTGCGATTTATATTTTAAAGAGCAGAACTGCCTGTGTTTCTTCAGCTTTATTATGTAATAAATGACAAAAAATGTGGGACTGAAATGAAGATGAATCATCTGTAGGCTCCCAAGAATTTCTAGGTTAAATTATGATTTGGCGTTAGGGGAAGGGAAGACAGAAAGAAAATAAAATGTACCTTGATCCAATTAACAGAAATTATCTAAAAATGTAATAGAATTCTTCCCAATGAATGTTGCTTAAGAAAAAAAAAAGATTTTTTGTACCTCTGAAATTTTTTATAATGCGACATAACTCCTGAAGTAGTTTTACACCCAACAGGAAAATACCTTTGCATTTCTTGAGACTGTAATATGCATTATCTAGGAGTAATTAAGAGAGGAGTAATTCTAATATTTTCACATTTACCAGAAAGTTTATTTACTGTAGGAATTTTGAATACTTTATTTTTGGTACAATAACAGCTTTTAAATGTTTGTCCCTTTAACTAAAAGTTTGTAAATACAGAGCCATTGAGTGGACTAAAATTCTTGATTTTTCCTGGACAAGAAGGCACTAGTTCAAGCTTTTTATACAGTGCTGGATTAAAATGCAGCACCATCTCGCTATTGGGTATGCCTGTGTGTCTGAAACAACAAATGGTACTAATTGTATGGTATTTTTATAACAAAGTTAAATAGTCTTTGAAAAAGAAAGAAAGAAAAAAAAACCATGGCATTTCCTGGATAGAACCTACATGAGTTTGTTTTTTTTAACCCAAGAATTTAAGAGCAATAGATCTAGAAGATGGTTTTACATTTGAAGCTGCAGCAACAACAACTACCTTTAAGAAGCTCTTTTGTATGATGGACTTTGTCTCATTTAACTGGTATATTGGTTGTATGATGTAGGTTTTTTCCCCCCATTGTTTCCAATGAGGAAATTGGGATTTAGAGAGGTCCTGCAATTTAAACCTGTACCACACCATTAATGACTGGCAAACTTTGGAAAAGAATTCAAAGTTTGATCTTAAAGCCAGTGCTTTATTTACTTTTAATTTACACTATTTCTAAACATTCAGTTGTGTACATAAAAGAACAAATGAGACGAAAATAAGTAAACAAAAATAAAACAGTTAACATCCCTGCTAGAGAGAAATGCATTTAAATGAAATGTTTTATAATATGAAATGCCCTAAAATTCTCCATTTCTTTAAATTATTCTCCCTGATTTTAATCAATCTTAATAGAAACCAAAACTTTCTTCCTGATTTTATTTATAATTATGGTAGATTTCAGGGGTACATTGAATGACTTGAGTAAAGATAATAGTGGAATAGAGAGACAGGGTGTCAAAATAACATTGATATTCACATGGCCATTCCTATATACTTTTCTGTAGGTTTTATTTTATTTTATTTTCACCTAATCACATTGTGAACAGTGAATTAGTTTTATTTATCTTCTGTTAATGTGAGACTAATAGGAAAGACATTGCAAAAATCCTAACATCATTCGTGTAATTTTCAGTTTTTAAATTACTGTTTTTCTTGGTATTTTAAATGAATGAATTTACTTAATTTTGATATATTCTCTACCTT